>VMDO01041521.1:0-11140 GCA_007922755.1 Pedetes capensis
CATACAAATTACCTTGTCTTTAAAAGTTAAAAATGTCTTTTTTATCTTAGAAGATATCATATGCCCATACAAAGACAGACACAGAAATGCTCTCAGCAGCTATTTTTGTAATAACCAAAAATTATAAACAGTTCAATGTCCATTATTAGGTATATTAATAAATGAAATATGATATGTACAATGGTATACTACTTAACAATAAAATTCAATGAACTATTGTTACATATTACTATTACCAGGCGAAGGATCTGAGACTTAACAGAGATCTGGCAGCAAAACCTCTGTTCTTGGTCACATTTATAAAAGATTTTTTTAAAGTACCCAAGAGAAACTTAGGGGAAAGTTTATTTAGAGAAGAATGCCTTGAGTGCCAGGACAAGAAGGCTGGGGATTTAGGCCAGTGTTGGGAGAAGGCAGATGGAAAGACAAAAGGAGGGAAAGAGCTATGCTTTTTGAGATAGAAATCAGAAAACAGGAAGGACCAGTGGTGAAGATTCACGAACAACTGTGATTACAATTCTGAGTTAGAGGTCAGGAAGCACACAGGTCCAGCAAGGTTGCAGATGACTGCGTACAGTACAACTTTGTACATTGCTGGGTGTCTGTGGTCTTCTCGGGGTGTCTGGACGCTGCAGATACTGTGGACATTGTGGGTAATTCCAGATACTGAAAACAATGAACACTGCATTGAATTTGGGACTTTGGATGTTTTAAAGTCCCTATCTCATTAAGGAGACAGATATTCTTGCCTTGTTTGCAATCTTCCTTATAGGTGTGTAATGTTTATCTCACCCTTCAGCTTAGGCTGGTCTTCTTAGGTTATAAAATGGGTTTTCCTCTTTATCACAGGAGGAGTCTTGATCCCCTTTTTGCCTGGACATTGAAGCATTTTTTGCCTAGATATGTAAAGTGTGTTACTGGCTACAGAGAAGGCCTTTTATAAGGTGTTACCCTACTAGTAATCATACAATTTGCCAGGATACTATCTATCAAGGAAGTGCTCATCCCTAGATCAACCCATTTGTCTCAGAGTAAATTAACATTGATATTTGTGTCTCAAAAGGTACCTGGGAAGCAGGTGGCTATGTTGTTGTTGTTGTTAGGTGCTGTTGACTCATAGCGACCCTCTGTACAACAGGGGAAACACTATTGTCAGTGCTTCTCTGCTGTTCATAGGGTTTTCAATGGCAGATTGATTTTTGGGAGGGGGTTGCCAGGTCCTTCCCCCAAGCCTACAGCTTCTGGTGTTCCCAGGCAGTCTCCCATCCAGGTACTAACCAGGCCCGACCCTGCTTAGCTTCCGAGATCTGACAGGATCGGATGCCACAGGGCTATGGCTGCAGGCTCAGCTCCTCAGAGACTGCAGCGCAGCACTCTACCAACTGAGCTAAATCCCAGCCCTGCAGGTGGCTATAGAGACTCCTTTATTCCCTTTCTTCCTGCTTAGTATCCCTTATCATTTCAATAAGGGCAGATCTTGAAATAATTATTCCAAGTTTTAAAAGTCAGACAAAAAATGTGTACATGTCACATGATTCTATTTCTACACAGCACTGTTGTTGTTGTTGTTGTTGTTGTTGTTGTTGTTGTTGTTGTTGTTAGATGCTGTCAAGTCAGGTCCCACTCATAGCAACCCTATGTACAACAAAAGGGAACATTTCTCAATATTGTACTATGCTGGGCACTATGTGAGTGCTTCTCTGCTATTCATAGTGTTTTCAATGGCTGAGTATTTTGGTAGTGGGTTGCCAGGTCCTTCTCTCATTTTTGTGGTGCTGGGAATTGAACCCAGAACCTCAGAGCATGCAGAGCAAGGACTTTAACAACTGAGCCAAATCCTAGCATGTATAAAAGGCTAGAAACGACAAACTAATTCATAGTGACAGGAATCAGACTAGCCAAATTGAGCAACTCATTTTCTTGAGAAGCCCACAACTAGCCCTTGGGTGTGGACTTTTGTCCTTAACCATATCTCTTCTTTTCTCCTCACCTCTCCCCTCCTCCTCTTTTTCCTCCTCCTTCTCATCCGCCTCCTCTTTCTTCTCTTTCTCTCTCTTCCCTCCATGCTTAAAACTATATCAAAATCTTTTGCTTAATAAATTCCAAATTCGCTTCATAAAATTTGTCAAATTGTACATTTTAAGCATGAGCAGGGTGTATGTTAATCATACTTAAATAAAACCTGTTAAAATTTTGTTTCATTTACTCACTACCATCCTGTGAAGTAGTACTGTCCCATTTCACAGTTATTGAAACTGTGGTTTAGAAATTAATATTAATTTTCCATGATTGCATCTTAACAATTTGTCATATAGGTATTTAAATATAGGTTTTTTTCTCAGTTGCATACTTTTTGCAGTTCAATATTTTCTCTATAGAAAATCATGGCTGATTTAGTATAACATTTATCATATTCAAAAATCTTCACTATTCAATCTGGATAAATGTCATGTACCATCTATTCCCTGTCTGAATATTATATTCAGTATTTCTGATAATAAAAGAATATGTTTTCAATTTTTCTCACAAAAATTTATGTTGTAAAATTATATCTAAAATTATAGTCGTATAACTAACCACAAAAATAAAGGAAAACCACTGAAAGTGGTTGTGCATAACAGCACTGAAACCATATACTAGTATCAGCTACTCATCAGAATCTGAAATGTCCACTAACAATAATAATGGGACTTTCCTGTGAGAGATTAATTAATGTGCTATATACTCTTTAAAATAGAAAAGCCATCTACCTTCAAAAGAAAGGTAGTAAGAAATAAGTAATTTTACCTTCTTACTGTTTCAAAAACAGCATATATTTCTCTACACCAATGAGAAATGTAGAAACCTGATTCTGTAACCTCGTCTTCAAAATCAGTTAATTTCCATTTTACATGAAGTCAGGAAAAAGTTATTTCTGAAGAACTAGGCAAGGAGGGTGGTACAGCTGTCAGTACTTTGGAAGATATATCTTATCTGCATAAACTCATGTACATGGAGTAATAGTACTAGTAGCATACTTAATGTTGTTGTTGTTGTAAGGTGCCATCAGGTGGGATCTGACTCAGAGCAACCTACATAGAATACTTCATAAGGACTGCAATTTTCAAATAGTTCCTTAGTTTAGAGCTTCAGAAAACAAGACAACAAATGAGATGTTTCCTTCTCAGTTAAGCAGAACATTTAATGAATTCTAGTAGTCAGTTATAATTATATGTGTATCATGAATGTGCTCTCCAACTGTATATATAAGAAAAAAATTTTATAACAGTAAAATAAATATGAAGTCAATGTAAGTTTATAAACAGTCAAATGCTGACTTGGATTGATAAATTTCTCATCATTGAAGCATGAATACAAATGAAAGTAATGAGCTCTGAGTAAAACTACTTCAACATGAAAAAAATCATTATTTTATAGACTCAGATAAGACAAAAAACTCTGAAAATAATTTATTACCGTAATGCATGAAAAGTAACACATGAAATTATTTGTGTTTGAAACAATACAAAGTAAAAAATGTTTCCATGAAACATGAAGAGAAATTCACAGAAATAAATCAGGCTGAAATGAAAGACAGCAGAATATAACAAAGATAAATAAAAAGACCTGAAAATTCTTGAATAATTAAAAAGAAAATTGGCAGGAAGCTAAATGTTAAACAGTAAAATTAAGCAACTCCCTGTTGGATTTGAAAGTAAGTAATGAGTGGTAAAATGGACTTACTAAATCAACAAATAAAACATTTCAAATATGTGCCTAAGTCACAAAATGATAAATATAGCAAGAGAAAATGTTATAGAATACTAAGTGGAGATAAAAACTAAAAATTTAAAATGCTTATAGGAAAAAAAAGAAGATATTGAAAGTGACAGACAAAATACTGAGAGATTTGTTTAAAGAAAATTTCCCTGATTGTGTGCAGTGTGGTTGGATTAAACATTTCCAGATATATAGAAGTAGATATACATATATGTTTTCCAATATTATGGAGTTGAACCCAGGACTTTGAAGATGCTAAACAAGTGTTCTACCACTGATCTGCATTCTCAGTCACTTTTGCATTTTTTTATTTGAAGACAAGGTCTCCGTAGGTTGCACAGGTTACCCCTGGCCTGGAACTTATGATCTTCCTGCCTCTGCCTCTTAAGTCACTAGAATTGCTATCATGCTCTGTGGTCCCTTAATGCAGATAACTTTAATAAAAGGTGAATGATACAAATCTATTTATGTCAGCTAAATTTTGAGAAATATAATAATAAAGTAAAATAAAATAGAAAACTTTCTAGAAAAATATTATCTATGAATAAATTCTGAAAAGCTCATGCCTTCTAACATTAAGTAGAAAAGACATAGAAGAAACTTTTGAGTTTTGAGAGGAAGTTTTGTGGATCACAAAACTTTGCACCCTGCTAAATCATTTTAACCAATGAAAGAAATGAAAAGATATGTCAATGGCTATAAAATATAAGATTATTTTTCAAAATACATGGCGTATGATAAGACTAAGGGCAAAAAGCCTAATCTGTAAAGATAGACAAGGAATTTCTAATTAATTATATATGTAGTTATGAAAACCAAAACAAATATCAGAGATATTTAATAAGGACCAGTTATAAGTCTGACAAAATAACATAGACTTAATAAGGACATCACTTAGAATTTAGGGAATAATGGAGCGAGAACATTAAAACCAAAGCACACAAAAAATGTTACAGATAAAAGGAAAGTCCACCTAGATGAGAAATTACCTGTATGATGAAGATACATTCAGATTAATTGGGTTCAAGAAATAATAACAAGGAGAAAAATGGACAGGAAGGAAGATGAGAAGGTTAGGAAATAAGGGAGAGGAAAACAGGGAGGGAGGGAAGAAAGAGACAAGTGAACAAAATTCAGTTTAACAGAGGCAAATATCTGCAAGCCAAATTACCCGTGTTGTTCACTGTGCTAAAATATTTTTATAAAAGTCTTCTATGAGATAGGGTTGCAGAAAGTGTCTACAAATATCCTGAGAATAACTATATTTTCCCTGGAGACCTCTGAGGTCAAGTCAGGAGTATCCTTAAGAGTAATTTTTCATATCAAGTACCTATCATCTCAAAATATACTCTAAAGAGAAAATGCAGGTAGCCAGGAGGCAATCTTTGAAGTGAGGTACAAGAGCCAAGAGAGCTGTGTTCAAAATGAATTGTTAAGAGTGGAACATGTTTCTCTATTTCTATAGTAAAATTTATAATAAACCAATAAGTTTAATGATTAGTATTCGCACACACACAAAAACTTTCCAGAATGAACAGAATTCGGCAGAAGGAAATGAGATTGATTAAAACATACAAAAGATCTAAAAAATAATGATGACTCATGTCTCAGTCCATTTTGTGCTGCTATAACAGAATACCACAGACTGGACAAACAATAATGGTCAGAAATATTTTGGCTCACAGTTCTAGAGGCTGGGACATCCCCAGGTCATAGTGATGGCACCTGACAAGGGCCTTCTCATTATGTCATCACATGGAGGAACATGAAAGAGTGAGAAAGGGCCAATCTCACACTGACCTTGCACATGAGGGTGGAGACTTCCTGTTTAAATCAATTCTTAAAGGTCCCCCTTCTTAATATTGTTCCAGTGACAAACTTTAACATATGTTTTGACGGGAACAAATTCAAATCACCATCCAAAAGCCCATTTAGAAGGAATGATTGGTTATTAAATGGCATTTAGAAACTAGGAAAAATACCTGGTAGAAACCTAATAAAAAATTTTATATGAATTTTCTTCAAACTTTAGGCATTTATGGAAGACTTTGAGAGATTAATTATGCATATATAAATCTTTGACTTTTTTAATCTGATGGAGTTTTTGATAAATTTAATTTTTAAAATGTTCAGAATTCATGAAAATAACATTGAAACATTTTCTGAAAATGTTTTCTATTTCTAGATCAAAATAGAATACCATGAGTCAAAGATCAGATTTCTTATCAAACTGGCTTATTTTCTGTTTATTTTTACTAAAATAAAACAGTCATTTAATTGTTGAGTTTTGGAGAAAAATATCAAAGTTTTTGCACTGTGCCCAAACAGTAATATGCTTAGACTAAATATAAACATTACTCTTGTGAAGACTTTTCTTGCAGGAGATTCCTTTGTGAACCAAACCATATCTGTGTTGAAGATTCTACAGATAGAATGACTAGAACTTCAAGATTGTGGAGGGAGAGAATGTTCCAGAACAAGAGTCAAAATTATCTTGAGCTATCTTTAATCCCCTTAATAGCTATTAATCATCAACCTTTATATCTCATCTAATATTCTTGTGACTATTAGGTAAAACCTTTTAATTTATTACTTAGTAGACCACCTACTTCCACCAATGGTAAAGCTAAGAATTTTAGAAGATAGCACTAAAACCTAGAAAAGAGGTATTCCTGCTTTGCTGTGGCCTGCCTAACTGATGTCCTGAGTAATGTATTTAGTAAAGTCATTGATTTATGACTATCTTTTCTTCTATGGTTATAAAAATTCATATAACCTCTTCCACAGTGGAACATGTCATTCAGGGCAACCTGAACCCATGTTACTGGGCCACAGTCGCTCATATGTGGCTCAGAATAAACTGTCTTATTCCCTTTGTAGCAAGAGCTGTGTTTTGCATCGTTAACACTTTTCCATATGTCATATGAGACTATGTCAACAATTGTTAAGTATGTTTCTAAACCACATCCACATGTACTTAAACAAGAAAGTTCAAATGTTTCACATCAATAGTAGCATTTCTATCCCAACTATGTGGCTATACTTGATTCTGAAAAAACAACTTTAAGATGCCAAATACATTATTAACTTATGTTTCTAAGGTGTGAATTGCTTGCAGCCATACCACTGTGGTGTCCCATTCCATCAGATCTCAGAAACTGATCAGGGTCAGTCCTGTATAATTCTTGGATGAGTCTGCCTGGGAACACCAGGAGCTGTAGGTTTGGGAGAAGGACCTGGCAACCCACTCCCAAAAAACAATCAGCCATTGAAAACCCTATGGATAGCAGAGAAGTACTGGCAATAGTGTTTCATCTGTTGTACATAGGGTCACTATAAATCAGACACTGATTCGATGGCACCTAATAACAAGAAGTAGTGAATAATATGATCAAGTCCTGTGAAAGAATAAAATATCTTAACAAAATGTATTCTAATTCATTTGGAGTCATTCAGTTTCTGTATAGCCAATGTTATCATTATAGTGTTAGTGCCATAAACAAATCAAACTATCCATGAGTATATTCTTAAGATACAGTATTTGAGTGAGTCATTCACCTCTTATAAATGGTGCTGTGTAACAATTCTTTGCTTCAAAAAGTATAAGGGAAGTATAAGTGTCTCTTTGTATAATGCGAGGTACCTAAGATTGAATCTCTCCACATATCCTTTATGCAGCATTACCAGGATAATAAATAAAAACTCACATGAACCTCATCTACAGTATACCTAGGGAAAAGAGAATTCTTCAAACTTCTAAGCACATGTAAACAATAACACAAATTTTGAAACCAAAGGATCTACCTCCAGAACTGCTTGGCCAAATGTTAGAAGACATTGAACAGAAAAAAAATGAGGGGGTGATGAGGATTAGTAGACAAAGAACACAGATAAAATTACCCACAGAAAGAGAAAGTTCTACCCAAAGAGAGGAAATAATGAAAATAAGTGCAAGACCTGAGTTCAACCCCCAAGTACGCAAAAAGAAAAAAAATAAATAAATAAAGACTAAAACAATAAGGCATTTTATTAAGACTCTTACCAAGGCATTGTATTACCAAGGTATTTAAATGAAACTTATTAACAACACATTTTTAAAGAGACTTTTCTGTAGTTGATATTAGAAAACTTACAATGCTTAAGCCATTTAAAGCAATTTGCCAATGCTAGAGTTGACTTCCATCATGATAGACACCATGTGATTTGATGTTACGGTGAACTCTTCACCTTTGCATAAGGAATATGGTTTCACACTGAAATTGGACAGGGATCATTATAGTTCACATTCAATAACATGACTTGAAAATCTGACATTTTGCTGGATCACATCTATACAGCACTCTACTGTAAATGCTGTTTCACAGGCTATCTTCTACTGTGATCATCTAAATTGAAATATCTCAGGGATCATTTTGTTCACCCAACACAGAAGTGTCTGTCTGTCTAAATTCATTGTTCATTGCCATAGTTAAGAACATATTACAAAATTTTAATTAGGTTTCATAGTATAATAGATTTGATGAGAAAAGAAATCTTATTTCATTTTATTAAAAAGTACAGTCAAATATAAATATTCAAGGAAATAATTATAAGATTACAAATTAAAACTTTGATAATTTTCCTTAAGACTTTAAGAATCTGAAGTGGCAAAAGAAAATCAAGATAATATTTAATTATTCCTTGTCTTCAAATCAAAATAATACTTAATTATTCCTTTTCTTTACATCCAATATCCACTGATTAAACTGAAAGGGATAAAGTTACTTAGAAATCATGTGTATAAAATAGAGGAAGTATGTAAAAGTCATAAACTTTTCTAAGATAATAAACAATGTCAGCTTGGAATATATATTAACATTAATTGCATAATAACACTTTAAATGGTACCCTTTTGCGTGTCCACTATGGAAATAAAATAAAAAGTGTTGCATATTTTGTTGTTGCTATCATAGCGTATCACATCTATTATTTTTGGTATTTTTATACCAGTAGGGTTTAAATTTACACTGACTTTTTAATACCTTATTGTTGTCATTGTTGTTGTTATTGTTAGGTGCAGTCAAGTCGTGTCCAACTCATGGCTACCCTCATAGGGTTTTCAATGGCTGATTGTTTTGGAATGACCTCAGGAGTGGATTGCCATGTTCTTCTCCCATTTTTGCAGTACTGGGAATCGAAAATAGTATCTCAGAGACTGTAGAGTGGCGCTCTACCAACTGAGCTAAATCCCAGGCCTTTTGATACCTTATAAAATGTTAAAATGATGAAATTTTCTTTGTTCAATAAAAATGGACCAGACATAGTGGTACATGCCTGTAAACCCAGCCACTTGGGAGGCGGAGACAGGAGGATTGCAAGTTTGAGACCAGAGGCGGTCTGTGTAATTTAGCGAGACCCTGTCTCAGAAAGGAAAAAAATGGGCTGAGGGTGCAGCTCAGTGGTATAGCACTTGCAAAACATGCAAGTGCGAGGCCCTAGGTTCAACCCTCAGTGTCACACAAAAAAATTAAAAAATAAAAATGCAGAAGAATCTCTCTTCCAGTCCATTAGTAATACTTTCTTAAAAATATACTAGGCTCAAGAAGGAGGATAACCTTGGCATTTTACAATATAAGGTCAAGGACATCGGACCTTTGGACTTCAAACTCATACCTCCAAAAACTAGGAATTTTTCATGAGCTGTACAAGAGATTCTAAACAGTATATGCATGTCTGTCAAAGAAATGAGATGTTCTTTCCTACTTTTACTGTATAAATTTATGTGAAGTGCTGTCCAGAATATTTAGTCTCTAAACAATGCCAGCATACATGGGTTCTGAGTTTCTTATTCAATAATGAATTCTGTTTTCTTCTTTACATACTGATATGTAGGAGCATCAGATCTTCAGGATTTCTAGAAGATTCAACAGTTAGTAGCAGGATTATGTTTTAATTTTGTAGTTCTACTTAAGAAATTGTGCCTGTGGTAAAACTTAAAATAATTCTCAAGCAAAAAAATTGTCCTATGAATTATTGTATTAGTAAGAATCTTTTAATTGTATGAATTAATTAAGAGATTAAGGAAATACTCCTTAGTGCTGAGCAGTAACTAGTGGCAGATTAAAGGAAGATTTATATGTCCAAAGACCAAAAAGATTCTTATTTTTTCCTTCTCCTCCTCTTCCTTTTTTTTCTGTTTCAGTACTGTGGATGGAATCCAGGGCCTTGTGCTTGCTAGGCAAGTGTTTTACCACTGAGCTGCACTCCTAGCCTCTTTTTATTTATTTTTAATTTTGTGACAGGATCTGCTTACATGATTCAGGCTGCCTCTGGCCTCAAATTCACAATCCTCCTGCCTCAGTCTCTCCATGTCATTGAGATTACAAGCATGGTCACCGCACCCAGCCCTTTTATCATCTTTTAATCATTATTTTCAGCATTGATCCAATATCTTAAGTCCTAGAATGTTAAATAATTTTTGAGGGAGAAATGAGAGAAGTTTATATCATTGATCTTTCATTAATCTTTTCTCAAACTAGATAGAGTGGGTATACCAGATGTCTAACTTCTCTGTTTGATATGGAGATTTCCTAAATATGAGAGTAAGTAGGAATAGATATATGATACATGGATAAAAGAAAATATTGTGCTTCAAAGAAAAATTGTATGGTTTAAAATACATTTTTCTGGATACAAATTCTGATTCCAGGGTATCTATGTGCCTTACATTGCTGTTTAGCTATTTTATAACTTGGCATGCTGTAAATAACTGATAGCAATGCAAAGTAAACCTAGTCTCCAGATCCGCAAATAAATTGTGTTAGGAAAAAGGTCAGTTGGTTTCCTGCCTTCATGGTAGAAGAAGCCAATTTTGCTTCTCATTTCCCATTCTTTTCAATATTTTTGAAATATCAATGTGCCTATTCTTTTGGGTTTTCTTTAACCCAATTGTAACAGGTACCTGATTCACCCACTAATAATTAATATGATAAAATTTTACCACATTTATCTTATATCTGTATGATTTTACCACATTTATGATTTTTAACGATAATGAGAAACATGGAAAGGAAGAAAGGAAGATGAAGGAAGGAAGGAAGAAGAAAGGAACAAAGCAAGGAAGGAAGGAAAAAGAAAATTAAGGAAAGGGAAAGAAAAGAGAAAAAAAGAGCATTTTAGTTCATGGCCAGGTTGGGATACACAGGGAGATTCTGTACCAAGAAAAAAAAAAAAAGAAAAGAAAACTCACAGAGTTGTAGTTCCTATTGTCATTTTGCATTGGTATTTCTCCTCTACTGCTACTTATCATTTGGATATTAAACTCAAAAGAAAGAGAGACATACAGAGAAAAAGAGAAGAAATAAACATAGCCATACAATGGTACATTAGTCCATATCCTTTA
>VMDO01041522.1:0-11162 GCA_007922755.1 Pedetes capensis
AAGTACTTTTTAGTATCTATTTAGATTATCATTTAATTATTTTTAATATGTTTGAATGTATCTAAATTTAATCATTGCTAAATTTCTTGGAAAAAAATCTTACTGGATAAGGATGTTTTACCACTTTGGTAAGTTTCTGATGCTGATTTGGTAGTATTGTCTATTATTTTATACATATGCTTATATGTGAGAATTTCTTAGCAATAGCTAGCTAGCTAGATACAGGTAGACAATGTGCACATACCTTCTTATTTGGGTTTCATCTGCTAGTTTTATAGCCTCTTGTAATCTTTAAGATATTTTCTTCTCTTTATCTTATATTCTGGCACTGCATAAAAGCCAGAACTGGAAAATAGAGTTACTGCCAAAATGTACAAGGATTCTTTGAAGGAATGATAAACATCTTATAAGCTTACATTTTGAAAATGTTTGCACAACTGTGTAAATATACTAAAAATCATGGAATTGAATGTTTTATGCATATAAATTTTGTGGATATAAATTATATCTCAATAAACCTGTAATAACAACAGGAAGGATATGTTCCTTGTAGATTAAATGGATCTCATCTCTACAAATTTCATTGCCTGTCTATGTACATATATACATATATACACAATATATTCATATAAATGCAGATTATATTCATTATGAAATACATAATATATAAATTCTTGCCTAACAAATTTAAAAATTTATTTGTGCAGCATTTCACCTATGATTTTATATATTCTGTTTATCTTTAGTTGTATCTTATTTCTCTTTTCTAATATTGCCTCCTTTATTTCCATCTTATTGATATTTGAAAATAGTCTTTATTAGTCTTTTCAAGTAAACATTTTTTGGGTTGAGTTTCTATTTCACTAAGTTTTCTTTATAATTTTTATTGGATTATTCTGTTGTTCTTTCTCTACTTTCTTGGGTTAAATCTGTATGGGCAGAAACAAAACAATAGAAATGTATAAATTAAAATGAAAAGAATAAAGTATTTGGCTTTTGGTGATTTAAATTTAACCACTTGGTTTTCCACATTTTTGATATTATCAAGAATCAGTGTTTATACCTGCTATAATCAACAGAAAAGAATCACTGTTTTTTAAAAATGTCACTTGAATGAAATTGCAAAAGTTGATTTATAGGTAGAAGAATCCACAGTAGGATATTTTGATTGAAAGATTCTGAACCATTTCTGATAAGGTTTATATAAACTTAGAAAAGTTGTCATTTTTATTATAAAGCAATATATGCATAATATATTTTAATTCTTACTATTACTCTTCTAACTGATCCATGATAATCAGAAAATTTTATTTTTTCTTCTACATTGCTTGATCATATATGCATAAATATAAGCTGTATGCCTTTTGTAATCAGAATAAAATCTGTAAAAATAGTTTTACAATTTCAATTAGAACATTTGTTTCTGAGACTGAATCAGTAACATTGTCAAGTGTCACCTTCAAAAAATATGATCTTATTAATATGAAGTGTGTAGATTGTGTGATACACTGGGAGAAGGGTCAGAAACCTAACAGGAATTTCTCAGGAATCTTGAGAGGAGAGCAAGACTTTGGCTACAGCTCAAATAAATCTCCACAGGTTTTTATAAAGTTGAAGAAATCAAAGCATTTCTAAGGCAGACCATTCAAGATCCTATTAAGTTATTAGGTAGTAAAGAGTAGGTTTTCTTATTTAGATTAACAGGTCTTTCTGGTGCAGATGCGTGATTTATCCATCACATAGTTCCTTTCCTGTTCCTGCAGCTTAGATACATTTAGATACATCCCCATCTACTGTCTATGGTCTCATATGGTCCTATACTCTAGTTAAGTACGTTTTAAGAGTGAAAAGGTTTTGGGACATTACTATGTGATTTTATTGGAAACTTATTATCCTGTTTGCATATCAAAAAGACACTTTACAAGTTGTTGTTGTTGTTAGGTGCCATGGAGTCCAGTCTGACTCATAGCGACCCTCATAGGGATTTCAATGGCTGACTGTTTCATTGCCTTGGGAGTGTGTTGCCACATCCTTCTCCCATTTTGTGGTGCTGGGAATTGAACTCGAGACCTCAGAGACTGCAGAGCAGTGCTCTACCAACTGAGCTAAATCCCAGCCCCCAATTTACAAGTAGCTACTTTAAATTCAAAAGTTTCTGCCATTGTAACAATGTGAAAATAAACAATGCAAAATAAGAATGTAAAAATAAAAGTCCAGTTGGTTGATATAATCATCTAGGTGAGAAATAATGAAGACCCAACTAAGACTGTGACATGGGTGGCAGAATAGGAATTCATTTTGAGATGAATAAAACCCATTAGGCTTGGGAGTGGGCTAGGGGGTGTACTGAATATAGAGGGCTAGAGAATAAAATCAGGGATGTTTAACAGACTATCACCTTGGAAGACAAGTTCTCCATATGTTGCATTTCTTGTTATTAATCATATGAAAGCAGAAATAAAATGGTAGGATCGGTTATACATATTTTGAGTTTTGGTTGGCTGTGGTTTCTAATGATTGGTAGGTTATGAAGATAACTATTTTATTTTAAAAGTCAGGAGAGTATTTTGAGCTGAAAATGGCCACATAGTCTAATCAAACCACAATATTAAATGAAGGCATGACATATGCAAATGCTCAGCCATGGACAGTGAGTAGAGTGAGAAGAATGAAAAATTCAAGTGAGAATACTGAGAAATAAGAAATAAGTCTTTGAAGCAGGCATAAAAGTTTCAAAGCAGAATGACTAAAGAGATGTCATGGAATCCAAGGACCCAGGACTTACCAATGAGGAAGGAGTGATAAACAATGTTTAATGTTTCAAACAGGACAAGAAATTTAGAACCAAGAAACTATTTCTTGGACTTAGACTCCAAGAAAAGTCAGTGAAATACCCGAAGAAATCTACTGGGCATTTGAATCCAGAATGGAGAGGTCAATAGATTGATGAATCCATGGGAATAGTGAAAATGAAAGGAAATTGTCTCAGACTTTGGCTCTGTACCCAGAAGCCTTTTAAAATTAATGATTTCCTCTGAAATGAATAATATTTTGATGTCACTGGTAAATTTGAGCTTAACCATTCATTTGATTTAGCCATTCAGCCATTTTGTTTTCATTTACCATTCACTTACAAAGTAAATTCATTTTCTTTGGTTAAATGTTCTTACTTTTTAAACACAACCCAAACTCCTCTTCCATTTTACAAAGTAAGAAAATATAAGGGTCCAATAATTCTTACAGGAATATTCTGTGTAATTCTTTACTATTTATTATTTATTTGCATATGTGTTTTTCCTGACCTTGAATTGTGATCCTCCTGCCTCCCAGAGTGCTGGGATCACAGTTGTGCCTCATCACAGCCAGTGGGACTATATCTTACTTCTCTCAATATTCCTGACATTGAGCTCAGAGTTTCCATCCCAGGAAAGGTTCGTTTATGGAAATTTTGGGTAGTTATTATCTTCCCTCAATCTTCAAACTTATTTTGTCAGTGTTTTTCAAGAGGGTTTTGTGAGATACTAGAAGCATCAAATTCTCCAAGTTAAAAATGATTCTTCTTGGGCAAGTTTGGGAAACTTTGTGACTATTTCAATTTGTAGAGATTCCTTATGTGCAGGAGCATAGTAAAATCTCTGAGTAGCCCTGAATAATTTCATATTAGAAATTAACACATATTAGTATCTTACAGTGCTGCCCATAAATGACACATTCCTTAAGCATCTAAAAGTTATTTGTGGTTTACCCTTCAGGAAAGCCTTGAGGAACTTAACTTGACTTTTTTCTGTCTCACCAACTGGTCTACATTTTGATTAATTTTGTATTTCCTCAGAGGATTTTATGGGTCCCACTTTTTCGTTCATTCTTCTCACATTATTCTTGTGCAGGCAGTGTATCTTCTTACACCTCCTACCTCCTACTGTTTCTCAATACCAAATGAGTTTAACATCTCAGGATCCCTTATGTTTCATCCCACTGAAGCAATTTTCATGCTCTGCCACGCCAAATCTAAATCAAAATAAAAACAGGTTGCTTTCTTCATGTTTTTATGCTAAGCTTTTATCTTAGTCTCAGTGGCTCCTTCAGTTGAGGTTATATTCCTGTGTGCACGTAAAATATGGCAGTTCTTGTTTTTGCAAAGTAGATGACTTTGGAGAAATTTCTTGTTTGCTGAGCCTCTCAAGTTTTGCCTTTATTCAATACATCTTTTTCTTTGAAAGTCTGTGTTTAATCTTAGCATTTTTGAGTTTTAAGAATTTAGGATGGGTTTTGAGACCTCAATTTTTGCTTAGGTTTTTCTCTCTCTCACTCAATCTCTCTCTCTCTCTCTCTCTCTCTCTCTCTCTCTGTATCTTTCTTTCTCTATTTATTTATTTATTTATTTTTGGCTGACTGAATTTAGATTACCAGCATCTTTTGCCATAGTTTGGATAGGGAAGGGACACAAAACATCTTATCCCATTATACTCTGGGTTACAATGTATGCTTTAATTTTTTAAATATTTTGTTTCAGAATGCAAACAACTGTATAATCCATGTGTAATATTGTCTATACTTACTGAATGCTTTGTCTTGAGAATATGAAAATGAATATAACTAATAATTAGCACAAAATCTAAAATGCATCGCTTTCTGCACATACTTGTAGTTACCATTAAAGCTCTGTTTGATTACTTTCCAAGAATAGAACTGACAGGGATCCGACTCTAACATCTGTAGGGACATTAATCATTTGAGTTTATTTAGTTGTATTTAAAAGCAAGCAAGCAAGCAAACAAAACAGAAAACAAAACACAATAGGCATATATTTCTTTCTTCCTTCACTCATCCAAACATTACCAGGACAATGGTTATGTTGTTTATGCTGCTGTTGCTGCTGTTGATAATGATCTATTGTATCAATGTGTCTTTTCAAGTGTTAGAAATCAAGTTGCTTTCACATAAAAAGAAATACATAAATCTTAAATATACATTTACTGAATTTTTGTAAGTGCATGTATTATGTAATCTAAAAACAAATCAAGGTACAGATCCCAAACAAGTTGTTCTCTATCAGTTTTTCAGGTCCTGTAGAGACAAGACCCTGCTTTGGAATATGTTACTTGACAGCACTTCTTTACGCTTGGCCTCTGGATCCTGATCTAAAACCAAGAAAAAAAGAGGCCAATTTTGATAATTACTTATTTCTATAATATATGAAATTAATCTGTAGTCTAGCTCTCAGTTCATACATGCCCTAAATACTATGAGTTTTCTGATTGTATTTCTGAATGACAAAGGTATTATAAGAATCATATACACTGAACAGAGAAAATATATCTCTTTGAGGTTAAAGAACTCAATCCCATACATTGTTATGTGCTCCTCTTCTATTATCATTATTTTCTTGTGGTTCTGTGAGTGGAACCCAGGGATTTGTGCATGCTAAGTAAGCATTCTACCACTGAGCTACACCACCAGTCCATGTGTTCATTTTTTTACATAATAATTCTATCATCAGAATAAAATAATATGTAAATGGATATATATTGAAATAATATAAATATCAATGGAATAAAAATAACTATCAGTAGAGTTGAAAAGCACACAACCTATAGATTTAAAATGCCTAAAGCCAAAATACTTACGGGAAATAAAACATTTTCTTTGAAGAACAGATATTTCTGGCTTAAGAAATGAAGAAACCTTCAATGTCCTTGCATTATACTTGTCAGTGAAATTTTATGTTACAGAAAAGTAGCTATTTCAAATCTTAACAGGCAAGGTATAAAAAAAGTATTATTTAATTTAACTAATTAGTTAACTGGGGAAAGAACCTTGTCCCTTCTCATTCCTACCTTGCCATCCTTCTGCCTCCACCTCCCAAGCCGCTGGGATTACAGGCATGCACCACTGAACCCAGTTAAGAGTTGTTTTTTTTTTTTAATACTTGGGGGTTGAACCCTGGGCCTCACACATATTTTGCAAGTGCTCTAACACTGGGCTGCACCCTTAGACCATTTTTAAATCTTTTTATCTTGAGACAGAGTCTCACTAAATTATGGCGTCTGCCTCTGGCTTCAAACCTTTAATCCTCCTGCCTCCACCTCTACAGTCCCTGGGATTATAGCCATAAGCCACCATAACTGGCAAGAAAAATGTTAGTCTGACATTTCATTTGGTTTTATTTTATTTGGATTTTTAAAAGACTTTTAAAACTCCTTTATTGATTGTAGCTCATTTAAATATGCTGTTATTAAATTACAGGTGTGAGCTTCTCTGCCTGGCTCAAAAGAGATTTTTTTAATCACTTGAAATCAAAAAATAAAAATGATAGAGGGGAAACTATTTGAACATAAAAAACGGAGAAATACTTTGTAACAGACTGACTTTTCCCCGCTGCTGTTAATGATCAATACATTCAAGTTTATTTATTTTTTCTGGGAAGAAGCATTTTCTATATTTGCTGAACATTCAAGCTCAATGTATCTTAGTGCACGATGGCAACCCATACAAATATAAAATCAGTCAATGTCTGGAAGTGGCATACGACATAGAGAAATATATTGATCAACTTTAAATTTATTTGTTTTTATTTTAAGGAAGAAAACTGAAAAGAAAACTAAGGGAAGACAGAATGGAAACACTTCAAGATATTGGTAAAGGCTGTGATAACTAATAATTAGCACAAAATCTAAAATGCATTGCTTTCTGCACATATTTGCAGTTAACATTAAAGCTCTGTTTGATTACTTTCCAAGAATAGAACTGACAGGGATCTGACTCTAACATCTGTAGGGACATTAATCATTTGAGTTTATTTAGTTGCATTTAAAAGCAAGTAAGCAAGCAAACAAAACAGAAAACAAAACACAATAGGCATTTTTTGATAGACCTCTTTTTTTTGATAGACCTCAAAATGAAGGCATAGACATAAAAGAAAAAATGAGAGTATAGGGTTGTAGGAATTACAGCAAACTCAGAAGTTTCTGCACAAAAAGGAAACGAGCATGAAAAGCCAACCTTCAGAATGGGAACAATTATTGGCAAATTATTCAACCAACAAGGAACTAATATACAGAATATATAAGGAATTCAAACAATCCAATAACAAATAACAATCTGAAAAAAGAGGCAAATGATCTTTTGATTTTTAAAGGAAGATACACAAATAGCCAATGATTTGGTATTATGTGAGAAAATGCTCAACATCATGAATCAAGAAAATGCAAACCAAAACCACAACAAAGTATCATCTCGCTCTAGTTAGGCTGTAATCAAAAAGAACAAAATTAAACAATGCTGGCAAGGATGATTAAAATGAAAAATATCATAAGGTCTAGTGTCTCACTGCTTAGTACAAGTATTCAAAGGAAACGAATTCATGTCAAAGAGATACCTGCACTGCCATATTTATAACAGCAATGTTTGCAATAGCCAAGCTGTGGAATCAACAGACAGACAAATGGATTACAAAATGTAGTGCACGTACACAATGGGATATTATTCAGCCACAAAGAGGAACTTTTAGAAAATAAAAATCATCCATAACCTGCATTGTCAGAAAATGAAGGTTTTCTATTGCTGCTGTTGTTAGGTGCTGTCCAGTCAAGTCAGGCTCATAGCTACCCTATGTACTGCAGAAGGAAACACTCCTCAATTCTGTGCCAGGCACACAATCTTATTTATACTTAAGCCCATTGTTGCATATGCTGTGTCAATCCATCTGGTGGAGGGTTTACTTTGTTTTTTTTCGTTGACCTGCCACTCTCCCGGACATGATGTCCTTCTCCAGGGATAGGTCCCTCCTGACTACATGTCCAAAATATGTAAGACGCAGTCTGGCCATCCTTGCTTCCAAAGAGCACTCTGGTTGCACTTCTTCTAGGACAGATCTGTTGGTTCTTTTGGCATTATATTCAATAATCATCTCCAGCACCATAATTCAAAAGCATCAATTTTCCTGTCTCCCTTTTTCAATGTCCAGCTTTCACAACCATATGATGTGACAGAAAATACCATGGCATCAGGTGCCCTTTGTCTTCAATGTGAAGACCTTTCCAATACTCTAAAGTATGAATCAGGTGCCCTTCGTCTTCAATGTGAAGACCTTTCCAATACTCTAAAGAGATCTTTTGCCACAGCTTTTCCTAGAGCAATGCATCTCCTGATTTCTTGACTGCTGCTTCCACGGGTGCTGATTATAGAGCCAAGCAAAGCAAAATCTTGGACAACCTCAATCTTTTCTCCATTCATTGTGAACATGCACACTGGCCCAGTCCTAAGGATTTTTGTTTTGTTGATGTTTAGACACAACCCATATTGAAGGCTATGATCTTTGATCTTCATTAGCAAATGTTGTAAAATCCTCTTCACTTCCAGCAAAGCAGAGTTCTGTCATCTGCATAATGCAGGTTATTGAGTCTTCCTCCAATCCTGATGCTGCGTTCTTCCTCATAAGGTCCAGCTTCTCAGATTATTTGCTCAGCATATGAATTGAAGAGATATGGTGAAACTATACAGCCCTGACACACACCTTTCTCAACTTTAAACCCAGCAGTGTTTCCTTGTTCAATATGAACAAGTGCCTCTTGATTGATGTATAGATCCCCTGAGTACAATTAGGTGCTCTGGTATTCCCATTTTTTGAAATGTTATCCATAGTTTGTTATGATCCACACAGTCAAATGCCTTTGCATAGTAAATAAAACATAGACATCTTTCTGATATTCTCTGCTTTTGACTAAAAACCACCTGCCATCAGCAGTGATGTCCCTGGTTCCCCGCCCTCTTCTGAATCCAGCTTTATTTTCTGGCATTTCCCTATCTCTATACTGCTGCAGTTGCTTTTGAATGATCCTTGGTAAAATTTTGTTTGTGTGTGATATTAATGATATTGTTCGCTAGTTTCCACATTGAGTTTGATCCCCTTTTAGGGGAATAGGAACAAATGTGGATCTCTTCCAGTCAGTTGGCCAGGTAGCTCTTTTCCAAATCTGATGGCATAAACATGTTAGCACCTCCAGTGCTGCATCTGTTTGTTGAAATATCTGTATTGGTATTCCATCAATTCCTGGAGCCTTGTGTTTTGCCACTTCCTTCAAGGCAGCTTCCAGTCTGTCCTTCAATACTATTGGTTCCTCTTTATATGCAACCTCTTGAAATAGCTGGTCATCTACCATTTTTTTTGTGTGTGTGTGTAATGACTCTGTATATTCCTTCCATCTTCTTTCGATGTTCCATCTTCTTTTGATGTTTCCTGCATGATTTTATATTTTTTCCTGTAGAATCTTTCCCTATTGCGACTCAGGCTTCAATTTTTTCTTCAATGCCTTAAGCGTGAGAAACACAGAATGTGTTCTTCTCTTTTGGTTTTCTGTCTCCAGCTCATTCCACATGTCTTTATAATATTTGTTTATGTCTTCACAAGCTGCCTTTTGAAATCTTCTGTTTAGCTCCTTAACTTCATCATGACTTTCTTTTACTTTAGCTGCTGGACATTCAAGGGCAAGTTCCAGTATCTCTTTTGACATGTAATTTGATTATTTCTTTTATTCCTGTCCTTTTAATAACATTTTGCTGTCTTCATGAATGGTATCTTTGATGTTATACCATAACTTGTCGGGTTTCCTATCATTTGTGTCTAACACATTAAACCTGTTCTTGAAGTAGTCTCTGAACTGAGATGGGATATACCTTGGGTCTTATACACTTGTTCTAATTTTCTTCAGTTCAGTTTGAACTTGCACATGAGAAGTTGATGGTGTGATCCACAATCAGCACCTAGTCTTGTTCTGACATTTCATATGAAGCTTTTCCTATTGCTGTTAGTATGATTAAATAAGTAACTAAGTCATAGGAATGAGCTGCAGTATACTAGGTCTCATTCTATGTTCTACTATTATCAACCTAACATCTTGAGTTGGGAATAAATATAATCTTCATATCTTTAAATGAACTTCCTCAATAAAACTCATAAATGAGGAAGGTCTCTATAGGTACCCATTTGATTTATTATGTATCTAGTAATAGAGTTTTTTTTCATTTCTAAAGTAACAGCATTAATATTCAGATATAGTCAGAGGAAATAATGGGAATTAGAAAAGACTGTAAATGGAGATATTTATTATAAATGCTTTTTTTCTTGATGTCACTTTTTACGTGTGTCTTCTGACACTTTCAGCATTTTATAATTTGTAGGGCAGACTGGATACTGAGAAAATACATTAAGAAATAAAACTAAGAAGTAAAAGTTCTTGGAAATGTCATGGATAAGGTATAGTCTTAAAATTATTTCACATACAGAAGAAAATGAGCTGGACATGGTGATGAATGTCTGTATTCCCAGCACTCAGGAGACAGAGGCAGGAGGAGGATCGTAAGTATGATGCCAGAGGCAGCCTGCACAACGTAGGGAGCTCTGTCTCAAGGTAAACAATTGAAAAAGGAGCTAGAAATGCAGTCCACTGGTAGGGTGCTTGCAAAGTATGTGCAAGGCTCTGGGTTCAACTCCCCAGTACCCATCCATACAAAGATAACAAAAGGGGGGAAGTTTTAAAGTTTTATGATTTTTAAAGCAAACTGTGACTTGTCATTACTTTTTGACATACATATGTATGTAGTATTTAGCCTAGAACATGATAAATCTTGTGCATAATTGCTGTTGATTTTAAAAGCTCTTATATGAGAAATTTGACCAGTACAGAAAAGAAGGCTTGGAGATTCTATTGCAGGAGAACTATTATTATTATTATTATTATTATTATTTATAACTATTATTAACAGTTATTAAAGTAAGCAACATTCTTTTCTGTACAGTGATTTAAATATTAAATTGATATATTTTGTATACTTGTACATATAATTTAAATACTAAGTTGTTATATATTTATGTAATTTATGTACTTTAAATATGGAAGAATTGGTTAGCATATAAGGCTATTAATGACATTTTGATAGCATTAGTTGTACAATTTTTACTTGATGTATGTACACTTAATATTTCATTTTCTTAAACTAAAAATGATGATTTCCCCATTTAATCCACTCCTGCTTTTTATTACAGATATTTTTATGTTCTCTGCCTGAACATAACATGTTTATAGGTTGACCCCCAAATAAATTTATATTCAATTTAAAGAAAATAAGCCAAAATAATAATTTGGCTTTTTAGTTTTTTTTTT
>VMDO01041523.1:0-11137 GCA_007922755.1 Pedetes capensis
CTGTGTCCCTGTGTGCTGCCAGTGCAAGATCTGATGATCTGGCCACAGACCTCAGGTGGCCAGGCTGCCCAGCTGTGTTGCTCTGGCTGTTTTATGCTCCACTGCCCACTAATTCCTGCTGTCCACGCCAGAATGCCTGAGACGTGTCTCCAGGATGGAGAGAACCCAAGGACTCCTTACCAGCTGGGCCCCACTCCAGGTCCCTTGCTCACATCTTCTCTAGGGATTTCCCGTTTGTTTCCCCTAATTTTATGTCCAAACTGGCCTGTGCAGGCCCAGGAGGTAGCTCAGACTCCTTGGATCTGAAAGCTGCCCCTTCGCCTGGGATGTTTTCCAACGTTGGTCTCTATGGCTTTCTGTATATCAAGTCCTACTACTGAACTCCTAAATAAACACCGTCTATAAGCACAAAGCTCATTCTCTGGTGGTCCCCCCACACCGTGCAATTCCCTAGCCTCATCTCCCTACTCTACTCCCAGACTGTTCAGGTCCCCGCTTCATGTCCACATACCATGGCCCTGTCTTCAGGTGGAGCTGAGCCCATGGTTTCCTGCTCAGTGCCTCTCCTTGTGTTTGGCTGTGGGGTGAGGGGCAGAAGGTATGGGGTGCTGGAGGGACCCATGCAGTGACCAACATGGGGGCAGTGGCAGGGCCTGCTGTCACCATGCTGTGGGAGGGGACAGATCCGGGGAGGCCATGCTATCTGCTGCAGCAGGAAGAGGTGTCTGAGGAGCCCAAAGCCCAGAGGAAGCCAGATTGAACAGGCCAAGGTGCCTGAGTTTTGTCCCTCATGCCACAGGACACTGGTAGTTGCCATGCCCAGATCCACTCATGATGGGTAAACAGAGTCCCCACATGAGGAAGAATACCTTTAAAAAGGCATCGGAGGGAAAGTCTGCCAAAAGGGGAAGAGTACCTCCTAGCCTCGGAGGGAAAGTCTTCTGAAAAGGGAATTGTTGTTGTTAGGTGCTGTCGAGTGGAGTCTGACTCATAGCGACCCTCATAGGGTTTTCAATGGCTGACTGTTTCAGGAATTGCCTTGGGAGTGGGTTGCCACGTCCTTCTCCCAGAAAAGGGAATAGCACCTCCAAAAAGAAGGTCTCTTCATGGAAAGGGACTTGGAGCCTCGTCTTTTCTTATATAAATATATAATTTTCTGGCTCTATGAGCAGTGCTGATTCAGATTGGGAGTTGAGAAACCTCCTGGCAGGCTTAAAATGGGAAATTCTTGAATGACTTCCAACCACGTAAACTCCTTAGTCAACACAAACAAAAGCCCTTGTACCAACAGCTCTACAGTAAACAAATCATTCTGATAAGATAAAGCACCCATTTGTCATAACAAATGGACTCAGTGGGGTGACACACAGGTGACAGTTAACTGCCCCAAATTCCTGCATAAAGTTAAGAATAATTAATTGTTACAGGAGATGTAGATGCTCAGGTCATCTTGGTTTATCTCTTTGAAGTAAACACAATTTATCTCTGAGTTCACCTCCCACTTTGATCACCACCTGACACTCATGTGACAATTTAATCAAGTGACTGTTGACAAAACTTTGATGTAACCCATTAATGCTACCAACTTCCTTGTCTTTTTTCTGACCTTTCATAAGATTTAGTGAATTGTAATTCTGTATAAAAAGGCTAGGCTATCTGGAAATAAATGGAACAGATCCACACTGCCTCTGAGCTGCTGTGTCTGTTACCCATCGCCAACTCCTCATCTGCCTGTGGGAACCCCTGGATCTTAGGCTGCAGCTGGTCTGCGGCAGGTAGTAGACAATGTGACTGTAATGAGACAGGTCTCCATGCTGGAGGTCAGCAGCAGGACTCCCTAGACCCTGTGTGTCCTGGTCCGTGTGCTGATGCCTTGACCCCCATCCCTCACCATGGGACTTTACTTGGAAATGAGGTCTTTAGAGATAATCATGTCAGATGAGGTCATTAGGGAGGGACCTAGTCCCATCCCCCAGGGTCCTTGGGCCAAGTGGAAATGGGGACGTAGATGTTAACACAGAGGACGCCATCAGATGATGGAGGCAGAGGTCAGGTCAAGGGACACCAGAGACCACCAGCAGCTTCCAGCATGCAGGGGAGCCCTGGAGCAGACCCCTCGCAGCCTCCAGCAGGGGCAGTCAGCTTCGGGTGGCATGCTGCTGTGGCCCTGTGTTGTGACAGCGACACAGCCTCGAATCAGGTCAGAGGGAAGTGGCTGTGTGGGGGCACCGTGAGTGAAGGGACCTGATTCAGAAACCAAGACCAGTTCTGATCACTCCCGGGAGTCTTCCTTGTAATGTCCCTGTTGTTGTTGTCATCATTAGGTGCCATCGAGTCCTGTCTGACTCATAGCCACCCTCATTGGATTTTCAATGGCTGATTGTTTCGGGATTGCCTCAGGAGAGGATTGCCACATCCTTTTCCCATTTTTCTGATGCTGGGAATCGAACCTGGGACCTCAGAGACTGCAGAGCGGCGCTCTACCAGCTGAGCCAAATCCCAGCCCCTGTAATGTCCCTGTTGTTGTTGTCGTTAGGTGCCGTCGAGTCAGTATCTGACTCATAGCCACCCTCATAGGGTTTTCAATGGCAGACTGTTTTGGGATTGCCTTGGGAATGGATTGCCAGGTCCTTCTCCCATGTAATGTCCCTACATACAGTTTAATGTGGTAACAACTTACTGACAGAGTCCGTGGTCTGAGAGCACGGTCTGGCTGTTGTGGTTTGGATGTAAGACATCCCCCATGGGTCCTGCGTTTGAAGGTCTGGTCCCCAGCCGGTGGCCTTGTCCTGGAGGTTATGCAACGCAGGGAGCTGGAGGTAGCTTTGTGGATGTGGTCACTGGGGCAGCCTTTGGGGTTGTTTTACCCAAACTCCTGGTTCTAGACACTCTTTCTGTTCCTTGATCACCAAGATGTGAGGTCGCCTGCGTGGCCCTGCCACCTGCCACCACCACACCTGCCCCACCACCATTGTGGGCTGTGGCCCCCAATCACGAATCCTCAATAAACAGTTCCTCCCTTAAGGTTGCTTTGCTCATTTCTCTGCCACAGCAATGCACCAGCTGACTAGTGCACCTGACCTGGGGCAGAGGCAAAGTTAACACACAGTAGACTCCATGAGGAAAGACGCTGGGGACAGACAAACAGCCCAACCCTTCCCTCAGGCCTGCTGTCTCCAAAGACAAAACACCTCTTCTTCCCATGGGCTGCCATTGCTGCTGCTTCTACTGTCGCCAACACTGATCTGCACCCAGGCTTTGGCATTTGGAGCTAGATACTTCTTTTCTGGGGCGCTGTCATGTGCATTGTGTGGTGTTTAGAACCAGAAGTCAGTAGCACCCCTTCCAAATTTTGGCCACAATAAACGTCTTCAGCTATTGCCAAATGTCCCGTAGAAGCAAAATCACTCCCAGCTGAGAATCACAGCATAGTAAAAATGTTGTTGTTGTTGTTGTTAGGTGCCATCGAGTTGGTATCCGACTCATGGCGACCCTCTGTACAACAGGGGAAACACTATTGTCAGTGCTTCTCTGCTGTTCATAGGGTTTTCAATGGCAGATTGATTTTTGGGAGGGGGTTGCCAGGTCCTTCTCCCAAGCCTACAGCTTCTGGCGTTCCCAGGCGGTCTCCCATCCAGGTACTAACCAGGCCTGACCCTGCTTAGCTTCCGAGATCTGACGGGATCGGATGCCACAGGGCTACAGCTGCAGGCTATAAAAATGTTACCAACTACAAATGGTTGTTGTTGGGTGCCATCAGGTCCAACTCAGAGTGACCTTATGTACTACAGAAGGGAACTCTCCCTGATGCCGTGCCAGGCACACAATCATTTTTTATGTTTAAGCCCATTGTACAGACACTGTGTTAATCCATCTACTTGAGGGTCTTCCTTTTTTTGTTGTTGTTGACCTGCCATTCTCCCAAATATCATGTCCTTCTCCAGGGATTGGTCCATCCTGAAAATATGTCCAAAATATGTTAGGTGCAATCTAGCCATTCTTGCTTCCAAGGAGCACTCTGGTTGCACTTCTTCTAGGACAGATCTGTTGGTTCTTTTGGCAGTCCATGGTATATTCAATACTCATCTCCAGCACCATAATTCAAAAGCATCAATTCTCCTGTCTCCCTTATTCAGCGTCCAGCTTTCACAACCATATGATGCAAACGAAAATACCATGGCATGAGTCAGACGCACCTTCATCTTCAATGTGACATCTTTACTTTTCAATACTTTAAAGAGGTCTTTGCCACAGCTTTTCCCAAAGCAATGTGTGTTTTGAGTTATTTACTGCTATTTCCACAGGTGTTGATTGTAGAACCAAGTAAAGCAAAATCTTGGACAACCTCAAACATTTCTCCTTTATCCTGAAGTTGCGTACTGACCCAGTTGTAAAGAATTTTGTTTTGTTGATGTTGAGGCACAATCCATACTGAAGGCTGTGTTGTCTGATCTTCATTAGTAAATGTTTCAAATCCTCTTCATTTTCAACAAGCAGAATTATGCCATCTGCATGATGCAGGTTGTTAATGAGTTTTCTTCCAATCCTGATGCTGTGTTCTTCATAAAGTCCATCTTTTCAGATTATTTTCTCAGCATAGAGATTGAAGGGGTACAGTGGAAGGATACAGCCCTGACGCACACCTTTCTTGCACTGCTGCCAGACCAGTAGATTCTATCTGGGAGTTACAAACATTACAAATCTACTCATCACATCAAAATGACAATTTCTAAACCCATATGTCAAAATGTTAATATAAGTAATTTGAACTCATGTAAAAACATCCTTACTATTTTATTAACTTTCTCTCAAGTTTTTATCCCATGTAAATCCCAGGGCCAGATGAGTCCTTCCTGTGGTGACCATTTAGCCACAAACACCCCCAATGTGGTGGGTGGCTGCGTTTCAGTTTCCAAGACCACAGCTACAAATACATGAAATTGTGTAGTTTACTAAGATTCTGACCTCTCAGCTAGGGACATAGCCCAGAGGTAGAGCATTTGCTTAGCATGCAGGAGGCCCTGGGTTCTATACCCAGCAAGGGGAAACAAAGGGCAAAGGGGGAAATCTGAGGGATGTGAAGATGAGGAAAATGGCTCATTAGTCAGCGCATGGTTTTGGAGGGTAAATATTCACCTCTCACCATAGACTACTGACTGACGTTGAGGCTACTGAAAAATGCTAGCGTCCTGAAGCACTCAGGATGCACGTGTGGATGAGTAAATATCCCCCGCGTGAATTAATGACAACATCTCCCTTGTATAAGAACGTCATAATTACTTGCAATTTTCTTGGAGGAGGTGAGTCATCTTTATCTCTCACGTCTTCCCCCTGAGTCAGAGTGGTGATTTAGACATCATTATTCCCTAAACAATACCGAATGTTAGGTTGTTAGGTGCCATCGAGTCGGTATCCGACTCATAGTGACCCTCATAGGGTTTTCAATGGCTGACTGTTTTGGGATTGCCTTGGGAATGGATTGCCAGGCCCTTCTCCCATTTTTGCGGTGCTGGGAATTGAACTCAGGACCTCAGAGACTGCAGCACAGCGCTCTACCAACTGAGCTAAATCCCAGCCCAAACAATACGGAATAGTAACTGTCTATATAGCAGTGACCCCCCAGTGTCTATCAGTTTGCTGTACAGTGGGAGTTGGTGTGTTGTTGTGCTGCTGAAAGCTATGCTACTTGTATTACAGATACCAGCAGGGTCACCCATGGAGGACAGGTTTCAGCTGAGCTTCCAGACTAAGAGAGATCAGGGAGGAGGACCTGGCAATCCACTCATGAAACAATCAGCCATTGAAAACCCCATGAATAGCGGAGAAGTACTGTCAGATATGGTGCTGGAAAATGAGCCCCCCAGGTTGAAAGGCATTTAAAGACAATTGCAGAAGAATTGTCTCCTCAAAGTAGATTCTACCTTAATGACGGGAATGGAGTAAAGCTCCAGGGACCTCCATCTGCTGATGTGGCATGACTCAACATGAGAAGGGACAACTACAAACACCCATTAATAATTGGAACATGGAATGTACATAGTATGAATCTAGTAATCATCAAAAGTGAAATGGAGTGCATAAACATTGACATTCTAGGCACCAGTGAGCTAAAATGGACCGGCATGGGCCATTCTGAATCATAATAACAGGGTCTACTATGCTGGGAATGACAGATTAAAGAGAAATGGGGCTTCATTCGCCATCAGAAAAGACATTTCAAGACCTATCCTGAAGCACAGTGTGGTCAGTGATATAATAATATCCATACATTTACAAGGAAAGACAGTTGATATGACTATTATTCAAATTTATGCACTCACCACTAAGGCCACAAATGAAGATAGGGAAGATTTTTACCAGCTTCTGCACTCTGAAATAGATCAAACCTGAAATCAGGACGTACTGATAACTACCGTTGACTGGAATGCAAAGATTGGAGAAAAAGAAGAAAGTTCAGTAGTTGGAAAATATGGCCTTGGTGACAGAAATGATGCTGGAGATGGCATGATAGAATTTTGATGGACTAATGACCTTTTCATTGCAAATACATTTTTCACCAACATAAGTGGTGAATATACATGTGGAACTTACCAGATGGAACATACAGGAACAAAACTGACTTCATTTGTGGAAAGAGACGACGGAAAGTCTCAATATCAAATGTCAGAATGAGACCACGTACTGATTGTGGATCAGACCCTCAACTGCTATTGGCATGTTCAAAATGAAACTGAAGAAAATTAGAACAAGTCTACAAGAGCCAAGGTATGACCTTGAGTATATCCCACCTGAGTTCAGAGACCACTTGAAGAATAGGTTTAATGCATTAGACACTAATGATAGAAGCCTAGATGTGTTCTGGCATGACATCATAGATATCATTCATGAGGAAAGCAAAAGTTTATTAAAAAGACAAGAAAAAAGGGAAAGACCAAATTACATCTCAGAAGAGACTCTGAGGCTTGCTTGCATTTGAATGTCGAGTGGCTAAAGTAAAAGGAAGACATGGTGAAGTTAAGGAACTAGACAGAAGATTTCAAAGGGCAGCTCGAGAAGACAAAATCAAATATTTTAATGACATGTACAAAGAGTTGGAGACAGAAAACCAAAAGAACACACTCTGTTTTTCTCAAGCTTAAAGAATTGAAGAAAAAAATTCAACCTTCAGTGGTAATAGTGAAGGATTCTACCGGGAAAATATTAAACAAGGCAGGAAACATCAAAAGAAGATGGAAGGAATACACAATCATTATACAAAAAAGAATTGATGGATTACCAACCATTTCAATAGGGTACATATGATCAGAAACTAGTGGTATTGAAGGACAAAGTGGAAGCTGCCTTGAAGGAACTGGGGAAACACCAAGCTCCAGGAATTGATGGAATACCAACAGAGGTGTTTCAACAAACAGATGCAGCACTGGAGGTGCTAATGTGTTTATACCAAGAGATCTGGAAAACAGCTACCTGGCCAAATGAGTGGAAGAGATCCATATTTGTTCATGTTCCCAAGAAAGAGGGTCCAATTGAATATGGAAATTATCAAATGATATCATTAATATACACAAATAAAATTTTGCTAAAGATCATTCAAAAGCTACTGCAGCAGTATATAGGCAGAGAACTGCTGGCAAATCCGGCCAGATTTAGAAGAGGATATGGAACCAGGGATATGACCGCTGGTGTTAGATGGATATTAGCCGAAAGCAGAGAATACCAAAAAGGTGTCTATTTATGTTTTATTGACTATGCAAAGGCATTTGACTGTGTGGATCATAAAAAATTATGGATAACACTGCAAAGGATGGGAACACCAGAGCATCTAATTATACTCATGAGGAATCTGTACATGGACCAGGAGGCAGGAGATGTTGCATGGTTTAAGGTCGAGGAAGGTGTGCATCAGGGCTGTATCCTTCCACTGTACCCCTTCAATCTCTATGCTGAGAAAATAATCTGAAAAGATGGACTTTATGAAGAACACAGCATCAGGATTGGAAGAAAACTCATTAACAACCTGCATTATGCAGATGGCATAATTCTGCTTGTTGAAAATGAAGAGGATTTGAAACATTTACTAATGAAGATCAGAGAACACAGCCTTCAGTATGGATTGTGCCTCAACATCAACCAAACAAAATTCTTTACAACTGGGTCAGTACGCAACCTCATGATAAAGGAGAAATGTTTGAGGTTGTCCAAGATTTTGTTTTACTTGGTTCTACAATCAACACCTGTAAAAACAGCAGGGAAGAAATCCAAAGACATATTGCATTGGGAAAAGCTGTGGCAAAGATGTATTTTAAAGTACTGAAAAGTAAAGATATCACATTGAAGACAAAGGTGTGCCTGGCTCATGCGATGGTATTTCTAGTTGCCTCATATGGGAATGAAAGCTGGACATTGAACAAGGGAGACAGGAGAAGAGTTGATCCCTTTGAATTATGGTGCTGGGGATGAATATTGAATATACCATGGGCTGCCAAAAGAACCAACAGATCTACCCTAGAAGTGCAACCAGAGTGCTCCTTGGAAGGAGGAATGGCTAGATTGCATCTGGCATATTTTGGACATGTTGTCAGGAGGGACCAATCCCTGGAGAAGGACATCATATTTGGGAGAGTGACAGGTCAATGAAGAAAAGGACAACTGTCCACTAATTGGATTGACACAGTGTCTGCAACAATGAGCTTAAACATAAATAAGATCATGTGCCAGGCACAGAATCGAGGAGTGTCTCATTCTGCTGTAATAGGGTCGCTCTGAGTTGGACCCCACTCGATGGCACCTACAACAACAACAAGGGACCCTGAGAATAATCCCATTTTGATACTGAAGGACAGTTGAGGGATAACATTATTTCTACTTATCTTCTACCAATTCTCACTCCTGATGTGAAATATTTCTCATGCCTAATGGCAAGTTTGCCTGCTTGTGTGGTGAAATGTTCTTAGGTGCTGTCAAGTTGGATATGACTCATGGGGGCCCAATGTATAACAGATGAAACACTCCCCAACACTTTGCCATGCTCAGCACTGTGTCAGGGCTTCTCTGCTATTCATAGGGTTTTCAATGGCAGATTCTTTGAGGAGTGCGTTGCCAGGTCCTTCAGCATGCGGGACTTGTGTAAACATTACAGGTGGCCACCTTTTAGCTTGAGTTTTTGGCTGCCTTTGAAAAAGGTATTGAATTTTCAGGTCCCACCTAATGCCAAACCTGGGTAAATGACGCTGAACAGCCACCAGAGGGCGCAGCCCTTGCCGAGCGTGCTGTTCAGGGCACAGGCCAGCTGGGAGCCTGGCAGCTCTGGGAAAGGGCTCCTGCCTCAGTGGCACTGAAACTGCACTGTTTGGACTCTGGTTTTTCTGATCACCCGCAGAGCCCGACACCTCAGAGGACACATGAGGAGTCCGGCGTGGCCAGAAGCCTCCAGTCCCTCCCTGGGGGCAAATCCTGGCATGGAGAAAGTTTATTTGGGGGGAAAAGAGCACCTCCCCCACATGTCTGTCAGTTTGCCACACTGTGGGGGCTTGTGTGTTGCCATGAGGCTGAGAGCTCTGCCCCTGGTACCTTAGATATAAGGAAGGTTACCCATGGTGGACGCGTTTTCAGCTGAGCTTCCAGACTCAGATAGACTAGGGAGTAGGACCTGGCGAGCCACTCCCGAAACAACTAACCATTGAAAATTGTATGAATAGCAAAGAAACACTGTCAGATACAGGGGCAGAAAATGAGCCACCCAGGTTGGAAGCACTCAAAAGGCTACTGGGGAAGAGTTGCCTCCTCAAAGTAGAGTCTACCTTGATGACGGAAATGGAGTAAAGCCCCAGGGACCTCCATTTTCTGATGTGGCATGACTCAAAATGAAAAGAAACAACTGTAAACATCCATTAATAACTGGAACATGGAATGTACATAGTATGAATCTAGGAAAATTAGGAATTGTTAAAAGAGAAATGGAGCACATAAACATTGACATTCTAGGCATCAGTGAGCTAAAATGCACCAGCATAGGCCATTTTGAGTCAGATAATCATATGATCTACTATCCTGGGAATGATAAACTAAGGAGAAATGGGATTGCATTCATCATCAAAAAAGACATTTCAAGATCTGTCATGAAATACAATGTTGCCACTGATAAAATAATATCTATACACCTACAAGGAAGGCCACTTAATAGGACTCTTATTCAAATTTATGCACCCACCACTAAGGCCACAAATGAAGAAAGGGAAGACTTCTATCAGCTTCTGCAATCTGAAATAGATCAAACATGCAATCAAGACATACTGATGATCACTGGTGACTGGAATGCAAAGGTTGGAAACAAAGAAGTTGGCTCAGTAGTTGGAAAATATGGTCTTGGTGTCAGAAACGTAGCTGGAGATCGCATGTTAGAATTTTATCAGACCAATAACCTTTTCATTACAAATACATTTTTTCAACAACATAAACAGAGACTACACACATGGACTTCACCAGATGGAACATACAGGACTCAAATTGACTACATATGTGCAAAGAGACGATGGGAAAGCTCTGTACAAAATGTCAAAACAAGACCAGGTGCTGACTGTGGATCAGACCATCAACTTCTCATATGCAAGTTCAAACTGAAGCTGTAGAAAATTAGAACAAATATACGAGAGCCACGGTATGACCTTGAGTATATCCCACCTGAGTTCAGAGACCACCTCAAAAATAGGTTTAATGCATTAGACACAAATAATAGGACACCAGAAGAGTTGTGATATGAAATAAAAGACATCATTCAAGAAGGAAGCAAAAAGTTCTTAAAAGGACAAGAAAAAAAGAAAAGACCAAATTACATGTCAAAAGAGATGCTGGAACTTGCCCTTGAATGTCAAGCAGCTAAAGCAAAAGGAAGACATGATGAAGTTAAAGAACTAAGCGGAAGATTTCAGAAGGCAGCTTGAGAAGACAAAAACAAATATTATAATGACATGTGCAAGGAGCTAGAGGCAGAAAACCAAAAGGGAAGAACATGCTCTGTGTTTCTCAAGCTTAAGGAAGTGAAGAAAAAATTCAAGCCTCGAGTGGCAGTAGTAAAAGATTCTACAGGGAAAATATTAAATGATGCAGGAAACATCAAAAGAAGATGGGAAGAATACAC
>VMDO01041524.1:0-11737 GCA_007922755.1 Pedetes capensis
AAAGCTTGTAGACCAGTAGTTCTCATTTCCAAGTGTGTGCTGGAACCAGATAAAGAATTTATATATAAATGCCTCATCCATACTCCAGACCTTCAAGATCAGATGCTATGTGGGAGACCGTGGGCACCTGTATTTCAGGTGGTCCCGCAGATAACTCTGAATACTGCAATGTAAGACCTGCTATTAGACCAAGTATTTTATTAACGTGATGGATAATTGGGTGTGTATTATCCCTGCCAACTGTGACATTTTTATAGTGGCATGAGATCTGGATAAAATAAGTGTGGGACCACCAGAGCAAGTGTATAGGAAACACAAGGGGAGAACTCCTCCTTAGACATATAGATTGGACTTGTGGCTCTGTCTGTGATAGGCTTCTGATTTTACTCTAGGATGGTTCAGTGCCAGTGATGAATGTCAAGCAATTCTGAAAAATTATTCTTATACAGCACATGATTTTAAGTGACCTGCATGCATTAAAGAAATTGAGCAATAAAACCAGTGGCTTGTGTTTCTCTCATTAGGTTAAGCCTATTATATGGTTGATACTTATTTCCCATTTAGGTGGGAATTTTTAGTAGTGAGATTATTAACTTCATGAAGCCTGTCTTTGGTACAGTCTATCAATTCTTATATAGAAAACAGTCTAACTCATTTATTCTGGGAAAACTGGCATAATAAAGTTGCTTGTTTTTTGTTTACCAAACAAGTGTACCACATGATACATTATATGACCATATTGTCTTATTACTGACTCTTATGTGTTTGCCTGCAGCTGAACCACCGTGGCATCCAATCCCATCAGATCTCAGAAGCTAAGCAGGGTCAAGCCTGGTTAGTAGTTGGATGGGAAACCTCCTGGGAACACCAGGTGCCGTAGGCTTGGGAGGACCTGGCAACCCACTCCCAAAAATCAATCCACCATTGAAAACCATATGAATAGCAGAGAAGCACTAACAGTAGTGTTTCACCTGTTGTACACAGGGTCACTATGGGTCGGACACGGACTCTGTGACACCTAACAACAACAATAACTTACGTGTTTTGGTAAATCTTCAGGAGAATCTGCTAAAAATAAAAATCAGCATTTGTAGATAGAGAATTATGCTTATCCTTGAAATCTTCCTCCTGTCAAAACCCTTTATAGCTATAAATTATTGCATAAATATTCATTTTATTGCCACCCAGGAATCTGTTAGAGGGGCAAATGAGGAAATTATGGCCTCTTGTCCCTCTACTAGACAGGGTAGCTTCAATAAGAGAGAGTTCTGTTGCTTTTCCTTCTTCCTCTCTCTCTCTTTCACTCTCTCTCTCTCTCTCTCTCTCTCTCTCTCTCTCTCTCTCTCTTTCTTTCTCTTTCTTCCAGGACAGGAGGGTTGAATCCTGGGCTTTGTGCATGCTAGGCAAGTGCTCTACCACTGAGCTACACCCCCAGCCCCTTTTTATTTTTACACAAGGCCTCACTGAGTTGTGTGGGCTGCCTCTGGCCTCAAACTTGCAGTCAGTTGGCCTCAGCATCCTGAGTAGCTGGGATTAGAGGTATCCACCACAGCGCCTGGTGATTGTAGTTGCTTTCCTAGGGGTATTTTTCCTACTTTGTTGCAGCCCACATATCACTTCTCTTTCTAATCCCTGATTTCCCCAAATTTGTTATTTTTATAGCAGTTGAGATAATTCAAGGAAAAAATAATTCTTTTGAAGGGCTCATAAGAAGCAGAATCTGTGCAACATTTCATAATTTATAAAAGGTCTTGACATCGTGTGTTCATTCTTACAGCAGCCCGATTTTAGAAACGGGCAGAGGAGAGGTCCATTGCTCTCTCCTGTAGCAAAGGGGAAAGTAAAGTTGCATACCTAGGTCTCCTGTCACCAACTCCCCAATTTTTCTCCTTTGTGTTGCCTAGTTACTATCAGGCAAAATAAATGTATTAGCAAAAATTGGTATAAAATGACAGTGCATTAGAATTAATTCAGTACAATATAAAAACCCAACATTTTCAGCAAAAATTTTATAAAACATAGCAAAGTAATAAATATGAAGGGATTCTCCTCACACTCAGGAGGGTAGTAAGGGTGGACACTTCATGGCAGGGCTTCTGGGATGGTTTTGTAAGAGTTCAATAAAGCCTCTCTCCATAACACAGCAATAAAACTGGAGAAAAAGGACAAAAATAACAATTTAAAGTCTAGGTAATTTGAACAATGGTCAAATAAATTGTGGAATACTTATTAAAGAAAATCTGCTGAGTCTTGGTAAGAACAGTGGATGTCTGTGGGTTTTAGCTTAGGGACTGCACCATTCATTGCCTCCACAGCCAAGTTGCAGAAGATTTACTCTGGGCAGATGGAGTAGACTGTGATGATCATCCACTCCCATTTCTCCCACCAGTTCCAGAAATAAACTTTTTTGTTTATGATCAGTTGATTTTTGATAAAGATACTAAGTGAATTCACTGATGAATGGATAGTAATGTGTTTTTTTTTTCCAGCAAATGGTGCTGGGACAATTGGATATCCATATGTAAAAGGATGAATTTGGACCCTAACTTGACACCAAACTCAAAAAATTAACTTACAGTATATCAGAGACGTAAATTAAAGAGTCAAGACTACAATGCATCTAGAAAACATGAAAATAAATATTCCGAACCTTGGGTTTGGCAAGTATTTGTTAGATATGACACCCAAACCACAAGCAGTAGAAGAAAATTGATAAACTAGACTTCAGCAGAATTAAAAATTTTTGCTCTGTCAAGAGTCTGAAAAGACAAGCCCCAGACTAGGAGAAAATATCTGCAAATTGTGTATCTGTCAGAGGATTTGTATCTAGTACATCTAAGGAATGTAATCATAAGGAAACAACCCAATTTTAAAAATGGGCAAAGGACTTGAAGAAACACTTCTCCAAAGAAAATATTAGGATGGCCAGTAAGCACATGACAACATACTCATCGTTAGCCATTGTTGTTGTTGTTAGGTGCCATCAAGTCGTGTCTGACTCATAGAGATCCTCATAGGGTTTTCAATGGCTGATTGTTTCAGGATTGCATCGAGAGGGGATTGCCATGTCCTTCTCCCGTTTTTGCAGTGCTGGGGATCAAACTCGGGACCTCAGAGACTACAGAGTGACACTCTCCCAACTGAGCTAAATCCCAGCCCCTCATTAGCCATTAGGGAAATTCACATTAAAAGTATGATGCAATACCATTGCACACCTATTAGAATGAAGAGGTGCTGCCAATTTCTTTCTTGCCTATGCTGGCATTCCCAGTATTATCTTTATACCATAGTTTCTTTAGAGAGAGCCTGTTAAATCCCCGGCTCATCATGTGATGGTTGGTTGGAGCAAGAGTTTCTAATCTGTATGTCTGTTCAACATGGCAGTCATAACAGCCATTTACTGAAAGTGAAAAATAGTGGGAGGGGGATAATGTCAATGCTCTGGGACTCCCACCCTTCCATCAGGATTCCTTGTCTGCCACACTGGATGCTGAGTGCTGACTTACAGCTTGAATGACGGACCAGGGTCACTTGGCACGGTCCGTATTGGGAGCTGTAATAGTCAGCTACTGCTCAAATAATGCTGTGTAACAACCATTCTAAAACTCAGTGGCTGACAACAGTAGGCACTTTTTCTCCTTGTTTGTGGTCCTGAAGGGCTATGGAAGCATGACTGATCTTAGCTAGGTGTGGCTATTTCAGGCTTCAGGGTGGTGGGCTTGGCTCTAGGTGTAAGTTTGGTGCAGGTCTGGGGACCAGGTCAATGTGACCAGAGCTACCAAAGATGTGTTCTCTTGGTGACAGAAGAAACCCAAGAAGGCAAACCACACTATGCCACACATTTAAAGCTTAGCAGTTTTAAATGTTGATGAAAATGTGGAGCAACTAGAACTCTCATGCCTTGCTGTAGTGGGGAGTGGGGAAAATGGCATAGTTACTGTGGGAAATGGCTCACTGTTTCTTATAAAGTTAAATGCATACTTAGTATATGACTGAGCAATCCCACTCTGGGTATTTACTCTTGAGAAATGAAAACATATTCACATAAAAACCTGTTCATGGATGATCAAGACATCTTTATTTGTGATAACCAAAAGCTAGAAGCAAGCCAAATGTTTCTCAATAGGCAAGTGGATAAACTGTGGCACATTAACACAGTGGAATACTACTTAGCGGTAAAAAGGATGAAGTGCTAATTCACGCAAATTACTTGGAGGAATCTCAGAATCATTGTGTTGAGTGGTAGAAGCCAGTCTCAAAAGGTCGTAAATTGTATGGTTACATTTATGTAACCTACTTGAAAAGACACAACTCTAGTAATAGAAAACAAACAAAAAAACGAGTGGTTGCTGAGGTTATAGATAGAGTGAAGGTAGATGTGTAAGGAGAAAGTACAAAGTGAGTTTTGAGGGAGTGATAGAACTGCTCAGTATCCTTTTTGTAGTGGTGAATCTATAAATGTATGTTCAAATTTATAGAACACCAAAAGAAAAAAATCATTATGTTGTCATACAATGTTGTTGTTGTTGTTGTTATGTGCCGTCGAGTCGTGTCCGACTCATAGCGGCCCTCATAGGGTTTTCAATGGCAGATTGTTTCGGGATTGCCTCGGGAGTGGGTTGCCATGTCCTTCTCCCATTTTTGCGGTGCTGGGAATCGAACTTGGGACCTCAGAAACTGCAGAGCAGCGCTCTACCAACTGAGCTAAATCCCAGCCCTGTCATACAATAAGAAAGTTTAAAAAATGAAGACAATATCAAAAACTTAAAAAAGGAAAAAATAAGCTGCAGACTTGGGGAAAACATTCAAATTGTATTTTCAAGTAGGAGACTTGTATCCAGAATACATAAAGATCTCTTATAATTCAGTAAGATAACTCAGTTTAAAACATGGAAAGAATTTGAATAAGTAGACATATTACCAAAGAAGATATACAATGGTCTATGGGCACATAAAAAGATGCTTAGCATCCTTAGGCATTGTTGTTGTTGTTGTTAGGTGTTGTCGAGTCGAGTCCGACTCATAGCGCCCCTATGTACAGCAGATCAAAACACTTGCTGATTCTGAGCCAGGCAAACGATCATATTTATGTTTAAGCCCATTGTTGCAGACACTGTGTCAATCCATCTGGTGGAGGGTTTTCCTCTTTTGCGTTGACCTGCCACTCTCACAAACATGATGTACTTCTCCAGGGATTGATCTCTCCTGACTACATGTCCGAAATACGTAAGACGCAGTCTGGCCATTCTTGCTTTCAAGAAGCACTCTGGTTGCACTTCTTCTAGGACAGATTTGTTGGTTCTTTTGGTAGTCCATGGTATATTCAATAGACGTCTCCAGCACCACAATTCAAAAGCATCAATTCTTTTTCTGTCTCTCTTGTTCAATGTCCAGCTTTCACAACCATATGATGCGACTGAAAATACCATGGCATGAGTCAGACGCACCTTCATCTTCAATGTGACATCTTTGCTTTTCAGTACTGTAAAGAGATCTTTTGCCACAGCTTTTCCTAGAGCAATGTGTCTTTGGATTTCTTGACTGCTGCTTCCATGGGTGTTGATTATAGAGCCAAGCAAAGCAAAATCTTGGACAACCTCAATCTTTTCTCCATTTATTGTGAAGTTGCATGCTGACCCAGTCCTAAGGATTTTTGTTTTGTCGATGTTTAGTCGTAACCCATATTGAAGGCTATGATCTTTGATATTCATCAGTAAATGTTTTAAATCCTCTTCACTTTCAGCAAGCAGAGTTGTCATCTGCATAATGCAGGTTGTTAATGAGTCTTCCTCCAATCTTGATGCCACATTCTTCCTCATAAAGTCCAGCTTCTCGGATTATTTGCTCAGCGTATAAATTGAAGAGATAGGGTGAAAGTATACAGCCCTGACGCACACCTTTCTCAACTTTAAACCACTCAGTATTTCCTTGTTCTATTCGAACAACTGCCTCCTGGTTCGTGTACAGATTTCTCATGAGCACAATTAGGTGTTCTGGTATTCCCATTTTCCGAAGTGTTATCCACAATTTGTTATGATCCACACAATCAAATGCCTTTGCATAGTCAATAAAACATAGATAGCCATCTTTCTGATATTCTCTACTTTTGGCTAATATCCACCTGACATCAGCAATGATGTCCCTGGTTCCCCGCCCTCTTCTGAATCTTGCTTGATTTTCTGATAATTCTGTCTATATACTGCTGCAGTTGCTTCTGAATGATCTTTAGTAGAATTTTGCTTGTGTGCGATATTAATGATATTGTCCGATAGTTTGCACATTCATTTGGATCCCCTTTTTTTGGAAAGTAGGCCAAGTAGCTGTTTTCCAAATCTGTTAGCATAAATATGTTAACACCCCCAGTGCTGCATCTGTTTGTTGATACATCTCTACTGGTATCCCATCAATTCCTGGAGCCTTATGTTTCACCAGTTCTTTCAAGGCAGCTTCCACTTCATCCTTCAACACCATTGGTTCCTCTTCATATGCAACCTCTTGGAATGGTTGGTCATCTACCAACTCTTTCTTGTATAATGACTCTGTGTGTTCTCCCATTTTCTTTTGATGTTTCCTGCATCATTTAAGATTTTCCCTGTAGAATCTTTTACTACGCCACTTGAGGCTTGAATTTTTTCTTCATGTCCTTAGGCTTGAGAAACACAGAGTGCGCTCTTCCCTTTTGGTTTTCTGACTCCAGCTCCTTGCACATGTCATCATAATATTTGTTTTTGTCTTCTCGAGCTGCCTTCTGAAATCTTCTGTTTAGTTCCTTTACTTCATCATGTCTTCCTTTTACTTTAGCTGCTCGACATTCAAGGGCAAGTTCTACTGTCTCTTTTGACATATAAGTTGGTCTTTTCTTTTTTTCTTGTCTTTTTAAGAACTTTTTGCTTCCTTCTTGAATGATATCTTTTATGTCATGCCACAACTCTTCTGGTCTCCTGTCATTTGTGTCTAATGCATTAAACCTATTTTTGAGGTGGTCTCTGAACTCAGGTGGGATATACTCAAGGTCATACCGTGGCTCTCGTATACTTGTTCTAATTTTCTTTAGCTTCAGCTTCAACTTGCATATGAGAAGTTGATGGTCTGATCCACAGTCAGCACCTGGTCTTGTTTTGACATTTTGTATAGAGCTTTTCCATCGTCTCTTTCCACATATGTAGTCAATTTGATTCCTGTATGTTCCATCTGGTGAAGTCCATGTGTATAGTCTCCGTTTATGATGTTGAAAAAATGTATTTGCAATGAAAATGTCATTGGTTTGACAAAATTCTATCATGCGATCTCCAGCTTTGTTTCTGTCATCAAGACCATATTTTCTAACTACTGAGCCTTCTTGTTTCCAACCTTTGAGTTCCGTCATCAGTGATTATCAGTATGTCTTGATTGCATGTTTGATCTATTTCAGATTGCAGAAGCTGATAGAAGTCTTCCCTTTCTTCATTTGTGGCCTTAGTGGTGGGTGCATAAGTTTGAATAATAGTCATATTAACTGGCTTTCCTTTATAGGCACATGGATGTTATTCTATCATTGACAACATTGTATTTCATGACAGATCTTGAAATGTCTTTTTTGGTGATGAATGCAACCCCATTTCTCTTTAGTTTATCATTCCTAGCATAGTAGACCATATGATTGTCTGACTCAAAATGGCCTATGCCAGTCCATTTTAGGTCACTGATGCCTAGAATGTCAATGTTTATGCGCTCCATTTCTCTTTTAACAATTTCTAATTTGCCTAGATTCATACTACATACATTCCATGTTCCAATTATTAATGGATGTTTACAGTTGTTTCTCTTCATTTTGAGTCGTGCCACATCAGCAAGTTGAGCACCCTGGGGCTTTACTCCATTTCTGTCATCACGGTAGACTCTACTTTTAGGAGGCAACTCTTCCCCAGTAGTCTTTTGAGTGCCTTCCAACCTGGGGGGCTCATTTTCCGGCACTATATCTGACAGTGTTTTTTTGCTATTCATAGGGTTTTCAATGGCTAGTTGTTTCGGGAGTGGCTTGCCAGGTCCTAGTCCCTAGCCTGTCTTAGTCTGGAAGTTCAGCTGAAAACCTGTCCACCATGGGTAACCCTGCTCATGTCTGAGGTTACAGTGGCAGAGCTCTTAGCCTCATCGCAACACATAAGCCCCCACAGTGTGGCAAACTGACAGATGTGTGGGGGTCCTTAGGCATTAGGGACGTGCAAATCAAAACCACAGTGAAGGGCTGGGGATGTAGCTCAGCAGCAGAGCACTTGCTTAGCACATGCCAGGGCCCTAGGTTTGATACCTGTTGTTGTTGTTGTTAGGTGCCGTTGAGTCGGTATCCGACTCATAGTGACCCTTTGTATAACAGGGAAACACTATTGTCAGTGCTTCTCTGCTGTTCATAGGGTTTTCAATGGCAGACTGATTTTTGGGAGGGGGTTGCCAGGTCCTTCTCCCAGGTTTGATACCTAGTACTACAAAAAACAAACAAACAAACCCAAACCACAATAAGGTACTACTTACTAGTCTAAAATAGGTGTAATCATAAGATAACAACGAACTTTGTTGAACCTGTAAGTAAACTGTATATGTTCTCTTAAACATTGCTAGTGGGAATATAAAATGGTATACAATTTCTCAAATGGAAAACAGTTTGGCAGTTGCTTAAAATATTAAGCATAGATTTACCATATGACATAGAAGTTCCACTCTTAGGTATCTCCCAGAGAAATGAAAACATATGTCCACACAAACTTGTATGGAGATGTTCATTATAGCATTGTTCACAGTAGCAAGAGGGGAAACAATGCATATGTTCACCAGCTAGTGAATGGACAAACAAAATCTGATATATCTCTACAACAAAATACTATTTGGCAATAAAAGAGAATGGAGTACTGATATATGCCTTCAACTTGGATGAACTTTGAAAATTGTATGCTTAGTGAAAGAAGTCAGACACAAAAGACCACATACTGTATGCTAGCATTTACATGAAATGTCCAGACAAGGTAAATCGATAGAGACAGAAGTAGATCAGGAATTGCCTGGGGATGGCAATAGGGCACAGGGAGTGACTGCAAATGGGAATGTTCCAAAATCAGATTGTGGTGATGGTTGTGTAACCCTGTGAATTGTACACTTTAAATGGGTGCATTTTATGCTATGTAAATTATGCCTCAGTAAAGTTTCTTAAGTGAGCATGTTGCACTGTATACTCAAAACAAGCAACAAAATAATTTGAATGAATTCTGCTTGAATGAATTTTAGTATATCAATGAATAGCACAGCTGCAAAATATGTAGCAGAATAAGTAGAAGGTATTAAAAATGCCTGTAACATTCATTCTCAAAACCAAAGTGATGTAAATAGCCTCCAAACCTGAAAATAAATTGCTGCTGCTGAAATTCATTCGATTCTTTATTCATTCAGTTAGAAATACAAGTTGAGCATCCCTAATGTGAAAATCTGAAATGATCTAAAATCTGGGAGTTTTTGACTATTGATATGACACGCAAAAAGTTTCAGATTTTGGAGCATTTTGGATTTTGAATTTCCAGATTAGAGCTGCTTAACTGGTAAAGTCTATGCAAAATTCCAATATCAAAAAAATCTCTGAAGTCTGAAGCACTTCTGGTCCTAAGCATTTCAGATAAGAGATACTCAAACTGTTATCTTCAGATACTTTATAATTGGATGTGAAATGGGATGCTTTTTTTCTTATTATTTCAAATGAGCTGTAGAACTCAGAACATCCTCTGTGCTCTGAACAACTGCTCGGTAGTAGCTAAACAGATCGAATGGCCCTCTACCCTCAGTAGCTTAAATAAGAAGGTGAAGTCTCACTAGAGGAGAATGCTACATCCTTGCCTCTGTTCCCCTCCTGCTTAACAAAGACTTATTTACATAGTGCAGTGGCTGGTTGGCTGTCTAGAATTACACTCCACCCTGAGTCCACTTGTTCAACTATCCTTCCAACAATATCAGTCACAAAAGGAAACTGGCACCAGATTAATCAGGGCTGGTTTCCGTAATGACCCTCTGGATTTGTAAGCCACACTTGGCTCATTGTTATATTCCTTCCTCATGCTACCAATTTTTGGGTAGGGACATACATAAACTATATAAAGTTTTTTTCTTTCTTTTTGGTTATATCTGCTAAATTAGAAAAGCTAGCAATCAACTACCATCAGCACAGTATGCTAATATAGTTATGGAGTGTTCTTCATACCCAGAATTAAAAGAATCTTGAAGTTTTACCTTTGAGTTCACCATTTTGTTTTTAGCCACACCAAATGTCAAAAGAATTTCCTTTATATTTACTTTCCATAAAAGTTCAAAACTAAATTGTTGACTGACATTGGTCATATACCTGTGAAATCAATGATCCTATCTTCATCACCTGATATCTGCTATTTTTTCTGTCCAATAGACCTTGTAGGTTACTTCTGTTTGTAACCTGGAACACTGTATTGTTGATTCTGCCTCTGTGGCTCTCCATTTTTTTTTGTCAATACTGAACTTTCTGAGCTTTTAAGAAATTTCATGCGTGTCTTAATTCTTTATAGTTATGATCTATTTACAGTCCCCTGTCAGAGGATATTTTCAGATCTAGCAAATGAGACATGTTGTTCATGTTTTCTCCAGGCCTTTATCAATTTCTCACCAAAATACACCTCTGCAGTCCTGATATCCTATGGAATACAGTGGTAATAAATATGAATCTAAAATTTTGGGGGAGTTACTCAAAGTGTACCTTGAGTTAATGGTATACTCTGTGGCTTGACATATTTTTGGTCAAAACTGTCAGGGTGGTATTTACCTTGTATCTTCATGGTGTTTTGTTTTAACCAAAACGGGGCAGCATCATAATCCTCATGGTCTCCCCTCTTTAATATGGGTGCATTGGGCCTAGAGTGGAAAGAGAAAGGTTTTATAATTTGAAAAAACAATATTCATTCTCTGATAATGATGCTAGATATGATATTAATGGTTACTGGGAAAGATTTCAAGAGCATTTCCTGTAATGGAGGAATTTATTTTCAAATAGAAACCTCCTCTTTTGTTAGAGTAGTATTCATTATGAGGACTGTATGCTAGTGTGGTTTAGTCTTTCCATTAGCTCTGCTAATAATGGCGTTGATAAAGTCAAGAAACAGTTGTGTGAAGCACTCTTGATTTTGGAGAAAGACCATTTCTGTAATTTTCTTATTTTGATTTCCTGGTGAAGGCATTTAAGTTAAATCATATGAAGGTAGCCTTTTCCAGGCCCTGCAGATCATCCTGTATCATCATGAATGTTGAAAGGCCATGGAGAGACAGGCACAGTGGCGCACACCTGTAATCCCAGTGACTCGAGAGGAAGAGGCAGGAGGATCACAAGTTTGAGACCAGAGGCAGTCTGCATAATTTTGTGACACTGTCTTAAAAGGGCTGGGATTTAGCTCATTTGGTAGAGCACCACTCTATAGTCTCTGAGGGCCTGAGTTCAATTCCCAGAACTGCAAAACTGGGAGAAGGATGTGACAATACACTCCCCAGGCAATCCCAAAACAGTCAGCCATTGAAAACCCTATGAGGGTCGCTGTGAGTTGGACACGACTCGACGGCACCTAACAACAACAACAACTATCTAAAAAGTAAAAAAATGGGCTGGGTGTGCAGGTCAGTGCTCCAGCAACTTGCAAAGCATGCCAGCACAAGGCCCTGGGTTCAACCCCCAGTACCACAAGAAAAAAAAAAAAAAAAAAAA
>VMDO01041525.1:0-11128 GCA_007922755.1 Pedetes capensis
CCAAAGACGCATTGCTCTAGGAAAAGCTGTGGCAAAAGATCTCTTTAGAGTATTGAAAAGCAAAGATGTCACATTGAAGATGAAGGTGCGTCTGACTCATGCCATGGTATTTTCAGTGGCATCATATGGTTGTGAAAGCTGGACATTGAACAAGAGAGACAGAAAAACAATTGATGCTTTTGAATTGTGGTGCTGGAGACGTCTATTGAATATACCATGGACTGCCAAAAGAACCAACAGATCTGTCCTAGAAGAAGTACAACCAGAGTGCTCCTTGGAAGCAAAAATGGCCAGACTGCGTCTTACATATTTCAGACATGTAGTCAGGAGAGAACAATCCCTGGAGAAGGACATCATGTTTGGGAGAGTGGCAGGTCAATGCAAAAGAGGAAAACCCTCCACCAGATAGATTGACACAGTGTCTGCCACAACGGGCTTAAACATAAATAAGATTGTTTGCCTGGCACAGAATCGGCAAGTGTTTCGATCTGCTGTACATAGGGTCGCTATGAGTCGGACTCGACTCGACGGCACCTAACAACAACAACATTATTAATTATATTATTAAATAATAATTATAATAATTCTAAGGATTTTTAAAGTTACAAAAATGAAATTAAAAACATAATCATGTATTATCCATTCTTTTCTATTTAAGAAAAAAAGTAATGCTGTCAGCCTCATTACAGTATGCTGTCCAACTGGTCATTGGGTATATCTTTTTAATTATCCATATAGCTAATATGACTTCCAAAATCTCAGAATATCAGTAATAAGGCATTTATAACAAACTATAATTATATATTGTCCATACTCTAAGATCTAAAATTTAATGACATATCTTTAGACCTTGAGGATTTTGCAATTTGGGACAAGAAAAAAATTGCCATAGATTTTATTTTAAATTTCAGGGGAAATATAAATTTGATACCAAGATTTATTATTGTTATAAACCAAAAACAGTTGTAATCTTTTAATGTATCATTTGTATAAAACTTGCTCTTTATTTTCTTATAGCATTACAAATGCACAGTAATATCTTTTTGTGTTTTCTCTTATTTACAAGACATATTTACTCATTAAGCATCAAGTCATTTATTACAAAACATATTTTGTAAAAGAGGCAGTGTTGTAATGTGGCAAGGATTGTGTGCTCTAGAGTCAGACCGCCAATTTCCAGACAGTAGATCACACACAGATTAGCTGTGTGATCCTCAACAACTGTTTATACTCTTTATGCCTCATTTTTTGATGTATAGCAAGTGAAGAATAATGACAAATATAAAGTTTCTAGCGAGTTAAATGAATAGAAAAAATGCTAATTTTTCTTTTTTCCATTTCAAGTGTCTATGCAAATTGAAATTTCAAAAAGAATACACAAAATGGGAAAAACATTGTGAAAAGACAAGGAGATTTTTCAGAACTGAGTGTCTGTGTTATGAAGGTTAAATTTTTAATAAAGATTATATGATTTTTGATTCTAAAGTGAATGTAATTTTTAAAAATTTTACTTTGGAAATGTTTGTTGCTACTATATAGAAACGCAATTGATTTTTTTGTGATACCTTGCTCCCTATCTAGGGGAATGCATTTAATTATTAGTAAATATAACATTACCTGTGAATGTTTGTAGTTACCCTTGTCAAATGAAGAAAGTTCTTTTTCTATTCCAGATTTGCTAAGAGCATTTATGATTAAAGATTATCGAATTTGGTCAAATGCTTTCTCTGCACTTATTGTAATGGTTATGTGATTTTTCTCCTTTATTCTGTTAATATGATGAATTAAATTGGTTTAATTCGGGTGTTGATACTCAGATAAAACTCATTTGTTTTATGTATTTCTACATTCAGTTTGCTTTCATTTTGTTAATGTTTTTGTGTCCATTCCCTAGCAAGATATTAGTCTTTAATTTTTTTTTCTTATAATATCAGGTTTTGGTTTCAGGCTTAGTTGGGAAGTGTATTGTCCTCCAGTATTATTTGAAGTAGTCTACTTAATGTTGGCAGTATTTCTTCTTAAAATATTTGATAGATTTTCTGGTGCAACTATTTTGTTAGAAAAAACAAGGCTCAGTTTTATCTATTTACAGGATACATATTTTACATCCAAGAACACAGGTACATTGAAAATGCAAGGATAGCAAATGATCTATCATGAAAATTGTAAGTATAAGAAAGCAGGTGAGACTAGAGTAATACCAGAAAATGTAAAATACAATGCAAAGAATGCAATGAGAAATGAGAACAGACATTTGATAATGATAAAGATGATAACTGGTTCATTAGGAAGTCATAGCAACCTTAGATATACATGCACCATTTAAGAGAGATTAAAATGTATGAAGCAAGAACTGACAGATAAAAGGGGAAACAGAAAAGACCACAACCATATTTGAAAATTTCCCTTTTTTTGTGATACTTTGGGGTTGAACTCAGGGCCTCTCGCATACTTTTCAAGTGCTCTACCCCTGGGCCGCACCTCAGTCTATTTCCTATTTTTTTTTTTCTTTGAGTCAGCATCTCACTAAGTTATACAAACTGCCTTTGGCCTCGAAGTTGTGATCCTCCTGCCTCTGCCTCCTGAGTCACTGGAATTACAGGCATATGCCACTGCACCTAGCCATATTTGGAAATTTTAATACCTCTCTTGAATGAACTAAGTTTATTAGAAGAAATCAGTAAAAGTATAGAATATCTGAACACCACTTGCAATCACTTTGTTCTTACTGACATTTATGGAACACTATACACAACAGCTACAGAACAGACACTCCGCTCAAGTCCACATGTAATGTATTCCATGACAGGTCATATACAGAACAAGAAAACAATAAATACATTGAAGCTAACTTTATTTTTTGCTCTAAGCTTTGGTTTATATGCATCCCTCAAATTTTAGTAAATCCTTATTTTTATTTAGATTGAAATATTTACTAATTTTTGTTTGTGGTTTCTACTTTACTCATGAATTCTATTTTTTAATGTGTTGTTTAAGCTAGACACAGTGGCACATATCTGTGATCCTAGCACTCAGGAGGCTGAGGAAGGAAGATAACAAGTTTAAGGTCACAGGCAGCCTGAGCAACTTAGTGAGACTCTGTCTCAAAATAAAAATTTTAAAATGTATTAATTTAAAACATTTGGGGATTTTCTAGGTTTTTGAAATTTCTAATTTAATTTTTCTATAATCAAGGAAGATATTCTGTAAACAAGCAGAAGAATTACTTGGTCTTCTTCACAAACCAAGTAAAGGAAAGGGGAGATGTTTAAAACAAATATATCATATTGGGGTTTCTGTCAACTTCTAGTAATCTGACATTAAACACACATCTGTTGGGTAAACATAGCAGAGAATTTGAGAGTATTAGTAAAAGAGAGAGGGACTAAAGAAGTTTAGGTATATCCAACAGGAGACCTAGAAAGGAATAAAATTTTCCTATGACTGATAATCACACCTGTAGGGCTGGAGTTTAGCTCAGTTGGTAGACTGCTGCTTTGTGCTCTTTGAGGCCCTGGGTTCGATACCTAGCACTGAAAACATGGGAAAAGGACCTAGCAGCCCACTTCTGAAACAATCCTGAAGCAATCAGCCATTGAAAACCCTATGAGTAGCAGAGAAGCACTGACATAGTGCCAGGCATGGCACAGTGTTGGGCAGTGTTTTTTTTCTGTTATACACAGGGTTGCTATGAGTCATACCCAACTTGGCTGCACCTAACAACAATAATAATCACAGGTCATATTGCTCATCACTAGGAAAGAGGATCTGAAATGCAAAAGTATATGGGCTATACCTTTAAGAAAATAGCTGAAGGAGGCTAGAGGAGAATGAGTTAGAGAGAAACTTCTGTTACTAGAGAATAGAGGGGTAAAGGGCCCTCCTCTATAGGTACCTCTGATGTAATTATAACTATGCACCAAAACAAAGCCAGCAAATGGACCCCCTTTATGGTACAGCAATGCAAAGAAAGAAAATTTTAATTCCAACTCTGATGTCATGGAAAATATTGCATATGATTATAAACTCAGAATCAAGTGATCAATTATGGACAAAAAATGGCTAAATTATCCTTGTTTTATAAGGCATTTCACTGGAATTTAATATATCCTACTCTACAATTTTTAGCAACCCTGTTTTACTCATTTAACAGGTAAGAAAGTTGAAGCTCAGAAAGCTGAAGTAATGAAGTTAATTAAGTCTCAAGTTGGAAGTGGCAAAACTGAGATTTCAGCTCTTAGGTGGAAGATTTTAACCTGTGTCTCTTGTCATTGTATATTGTTTCTATACATAACTTAGAAAGTTATGTTCCAGATTATGTTAATATATCATTAAGCAGTCTGTTAATTCTTTGTTTTACTAATGTTTTTGGTATATATACCAAGGTAGAACTTGTATCTCTTACACAGAATTACATTTTTCATATAGGGATTACCCATAGTAAATATCCTTTTTATTTTAAGGGGTAATTTAACATGGGATCCAACACATTAAGTGATTTTGGGTCTAAACATTCAACAACTGCTCTTAGAACTAATTTTCAAAACTCAGTTTAAAACTTTTTCTGAGGGCTCATTCTGGAGGAAGAGGCATAGGATTAACCCTGTAAGTGGTGGTTCTATTGGTATAACACATCTATTAGTGGTAGACTGCTAAACCACCAACAATATCAACAAGTCCAGTGAGTTTTTAATATAGTTCTTAGCCTATATATTAGATCCAATATGATCTATCATGAACAGTACCACTGCTTATCACCTAATATGCCAGTTTCTTAGTTCATAGGCTGAGTCTTGCCACTTAAAAATCTGCACTCTACATAATTAGAGAATAGTTTATCACCTTCATATTATATTGAACTAATATTTTTTTCTTTTAAAAGTGTATGATATATGTGATAGTGATTAACTTTCCTTGCTAATAAAAGAAATGATACAGATAACTCAAGTCATTAGATTTAAAATAAGACTACATTAAATTCTCCTTTTAGAGATTTGTTTTCTAATGTAGATATACATACAATAATGTGAGCAATGGAAACTAACAAATTTCTATCTTTGTGTTTACCAGTACTGGATGTGGGCACACGTTTTTGTTCCTTTGTTAAACAACAATAAGAACAAGCAATAATGACTTGCTCTATGAAGTAGTGGTGTTAGAAGATGAGTCTATTGAATGAAACAAAACTAAAATAGTAAACTAAAATAATTTATGGAAGAAGCATCTACTTATAAAGACTGATTCAAGATACTTGCCTAGCTATGATCAACAATCCAAAACTATCACATTATACACTATGACCAAACCCAACTATATCCTCACTTTGTAAACTCCACCTTAAAATCACCCAATCCTGGCCCTAAAACCCTAAGTATATCTCCTGTCACCCTCTATATTCTACACTATTAGACTCTGCCATGATGGTCTTCTTCCTTACTATACTTCAATATGGGAGAAGGACATGGCAAGCCACTCCCAAAGCAATTCCAAAAGACACATTGAAAACACTATGAGGGTTACTGTAAGTTGGACCCAACTTGATGGCACCTAACTATACTTCAATGAACACAATTAACTTTTTTTAATTAATAAGTTTTTCAGAGGTTCCCCTGAGAAATTGACAGTAGACAATTTCTGAAAGGCTGAGATCAAATCAAGTTATCCTCACTACTGAGACTCAAAACCTCTGACAGGAGGTCCCCCACCCTTTGTATTTCCTTAGGTCTCTCACTTAGGTATGTCTCCAGCCTTGATAGTGAGGGAGATTCTTCACTGGGTTTGAGCTCCAACTTATTTGAATTAACTTCTAAACACTGTTTCTTTTGTCTTATGAGTCCTATTGTAAAAAATGGCTATGGACTGATAAGTCCTTTGAACAATAGCAACAAAGCCCATTCTGGAGTCCAATAACAGCTGACCTTGTTGTTGTTGTTGTTGTTAGGTGCCATTGAGTTGTGTCCGACTCATAGTGACCCTCATAGGGTTTTCAATGGCAGATTGTTTCGGGATTGCCTTGGGAGTTGGTTGCCACGTCCTTCTTCCATTTATGCGGTGCTGGGAATTGAACTCGGGACCTCAGAGACTTCAGAGCGGCACTCTATCAACTGAGCTAAATCCCACCCCACAGCTGACCTTAGAGGTATTTTATTAGGTATGGAATTTTGGGACTCACTTGACCTTGGTTCATCTTTTCAAAATTGACAAAACCTTCCCTTAGCCATGTTTTATTTTCTTGAGAATTTTTAAAATTATTTTTATCTGCCTGGAGCTAAGGATTTTATTGGTCCTGCTATTGGTATAGACCAGTGTTTGGCCTTTGTGGGGACATACATTTCTATAAGTACCATTTTTATGTACTGTGATAATTTTGCATCAACTTGACTATGCTAAGTGATGTCCAGAGAGGTAGTAAAACATTATTTCTTAGTGTTTCTTTGAACATGGTTCCTGAAAAGAAAGCATTTGAAGTAGTAGACTGAGTAAAGAAGATCCATCCTCATCAACAGGGGTGAGCATCATCCAACTGAGGACCTGAATAGAACAATAGGAAGAGAAAGGACAAATTCTTTCTCTCTCTTCTTGAGCTACGACATCCATCTCTTGCCATGGATACCATAGCCCCAAATCTCAGGCCTTCAGATTTTGTGATTTATACCAGTGACACCTTCCATAGTCCTCAGGCTGTTGGGTTTGGTGTGAGAATTACACGCCTAGCTGTCATGGTTCTCAGCACTTCAGACTGGATTATACTACCTTCGTTCCTGATTATTCAGCTCCCAGGTAGCACTGCTTGTGAATTCTCAGCCTCCACAATTGTGTAAGCTTCTTGCCACAATAAATCTCTCTCCTTCCTTCCTATCTATCTATCTATCTATCTATCTATCTATCTATCTATCCATCCTTCCATCTATCCATCTATCCAATTAGTTCTACTTCTCCGGAGAACCTTGATTAATACAGTGATTGCTGTACTTCTCATGAAGTTTTCAGTCTGGGCCCTCCATCTAACACATGATATTGTCTTCATGTTATAAGACATATACATATCTTTTGAACTAGCATAATTCCATGAAGGAAAATCTAAAATCGTGGCTAATCAGAGGAAACTTTGACATTAATAAGAGTGTCTATTTGGGAAGCATCTTAGAATAGGAAAAAAAGAATAAATGAAAATCATAAAATCAAAGAAGTCTTTATGAAAAGATCCTGTCTTGTCTGCTTAAAGCATTTATCTATGTATGTATGTTTGTGTGTCTCTCTGTATGTATGCTGTTGTTGTTAGGTGCCATCGAGTCGGTATCCAACTCATAGGGACCCTACATACAACAGGCAAAATACTATTGTCAGTGCTTCTCTGCTATTCATAGTGTTTTCAAAGGCCATTTTTTTTTTTTTTGAGTGGGTTGCCGGGTCCTTTTCCCAAGTCTACAACACCTGGTGTTTCTGGGCAGTCTTTCATCCAAGTAATAACCAGGTCTGACCCTGCTTAGCTTCTGAGACCTGACTGAATTGGATGCCAGAGTGGTACAGCTGTAGGCTGTGTATATATTATAATCTCTTACTTTTGTTTGATCATGACTCACTATTATATTTCCTTTTTTCTTTTCTTTCTCTTCTTTTTCTCATGGAAACTCTCAGAGTTAATCACAACTTTTTGGCATTTGAATATGATGGTTTATTAATATTAAACAATTTCAGCCAAGATTCTTTATATTTTGGATGAATTGTTGTTGTTGTTGTTAGGTGCCATCGAGTCGGTATCAGACTCATAGCGACCCTCTGTACAAAAGGGGAAACACTATTGTCAGTGCTTCTCTGCTGTTCATAGGGTTTTCAATGGCAGATTGATTTTTGGGAGGGAGTTGCCAGGTCCTTCTCCCAAGCCTGCAGCACCTGGTATTCCAAGCAGTCTCCCATCCAGGTACTAACCAGGCCCGACCCTGCTTAGCTTCCAAAATCTGATGGGACTGGATGCCACAGGGCTATGGCCGCAGGCTTGGATGAATTAGAGTGACTGAATTTAAGATGATAAAATAACTCTACATTTGGTCTCTGTTTCAGCCCATACATAAAAATAGCATTAGCACAATGTTTTTATTTTTAAAAATCTAGGTTTAATATTTTACAATTTAAAATTTATAAAATTATTTTACTAGTATATGCCCTATAAATTATTTCTACAAAGCCTTTAAAATTAAAAAGACTAAAATTATACTCAGCTAAATGAAATAAGAACGTTAGATACAGTTAAAACTTAGTTTTATGAAATCTTTTAATGCTATTGTGCTACCAAGAAAAATGTCCAAGAGCATGGGACCAGCATCTTTTCAGTACCTCATGAATGCCTTCTTGCCAGCATCATCAGATGGAGGAACACATCACATGGCCAGATAGAACAACAATGCTAACTTGGGCCTCTCTTCCTCTCCTTCTGAAGCCATTAATTCCCTCATGCGAGCCATACTCCTGGAACCTCAGGTAACCCTAATTACCTCCCAACTGCTTCATCTTCAAATATCATCAATATATTGACTTCACAATTAAGTTTCCAATGGATGAACTTCTTAGGGACACACTCAAACTATAGCATTCATATGTTTGTCTATGTAAAAACACATACACACAAAAGTATTTTCACATAAACTGAAAATTAATAAAAATGACAGAAGACAAATTTGGAGACACTATACATTGAAATGGGAGAAGGGCCTGGCAATCCACTCCCAACGCAATCCCGAAACAGCCATTGAAAACCCTATGAGGGTCGCTATGAGTCGGATACCGACTCAATGGCACCTAACAACAACAACAACATACATTGAAAAAGTTTGAAGTAGGCTGTTTAGGTAGGGTTTTAGTGTTTATGAACAATAAACTGGAAGAACTATATTGTCTTCAAAATTTTTTAGCACAAGTGATCCCATGTTACTGGATTTATTCCTAATATGTAAAAGGCTTAGACATTGTTTACTATAACTCATTACATGGAAGAAATAAAAGAATAGATCTAGAATTTAGATTTTCTATAAAATCTCTAAGTTCTCCACCTAGGTAAAACAAATTTCCTTTTATCACCAAAAACAATTTTTGATACTCTGAATGCTTTTGGTTCCCGATACATTTCAACAAATATTTACTCATTTAAAAATATTTTCCAATTATCATTTTATTAGTTGTTATATATTTACAAGATAGTGCCTGTTAAGTATTTTGTAGATGTTATGACATATGTTATTATTTCTCTCCAATAACAACTTTCATTAATTTTTCCTTTTCCAAGTTTAACTCTCAAATCATAAAAATAAGAATGTTAATATTTCACTTAAATTATCTTTTCTCTTTCATATTAGAAATGAAAGGATAGTAGAATTAAGTTTGTGACTCATTCCCCAAACTTTAATTAACACAAAATTATTCATTTACCAAATTTGAAACAACAAAGACTAATCAAAAGATAAAATTGTTGTTGTTGTTAAGTACCATTGAGTCGGGTTCAACTCATAGCGACCCTATGTAAAAGAGATGAAATATTCCCTGACACTGTGCCAAGCTCGGCACTACATCAGTGCTCCTCTGCTATTCATAAAGTTTTCAATGGTTGATTGGTTTTTGGGAGTAAGCTGCCAGGACTTTCTCCCAAGTCTACAGGACCTAGTGTTTCCAGGTGGTCTTCCAATCAAGTCCTAACCAGACCCAACCCTGCTTACCTTCTGAGATCTGACAGGATTAGATATCAGGGTGGTACAGCTGCAGGCCTAACCTAATTAGTTATAAATAATAATATCAGTGTTTAATAATTATGTATTTCTTAAAAATATGTTCTGTATAAAGAAAAATATACTATGACTATATAAAAGATTTTGTTTGTGGATTATTAGTTTCACTATTCTCACTAACCAGAGACAATCATAGCACTATTACACAAATCAAAAAATTCACATTGTTTGTAGTATGTTCTTTCTCCCAGAGTAGTCAGGGATAACATCCTTAAAAATTAACTGTGTGTTATACTTAAATAGAAGAGTTCAATTTTTATTACTATAAAAATGTTTGAGGAGATTTCATCTGATAGAAAATACATTAGAAATAAAATCTGTCTTGAGAAAATACATTTTACATTATTAAGTACTGTTAACACATCATAACATTAAACTTTTACTCCTCAAATCTATATCCTTCTGGAGACCTCTATCTGAAGACTTTTAGGAGTACTCCAGAAGTAGATAAACTTTGAGCAGAGATAAGGTGCTTGCCAAAGACCTTCAGATAATAGAGACAATTGCGTGGGGTAGGCAGGACCTTCAGATAAAGATGACAATCACACAAACTAGATAGTTTATACCCAGTACCAGCAAAACAAGACTGAGAGGTTGAGATCTTAGATAGTCCTGCTTCAATTTGCATGCTTGTGTTATTTATCTTCCTAGCTATATTCTTTCCTCTTTCCTCTTCACTGTTTTAAAGTTTCAGATTGTTAACAGAGATTTCTTAACCTGGTAACCATGATATGGAAAACTTCTATCCTTAATATTATTTTTTTTGCATTCTTAAACCCCGCTATAAGTTACTTGCTTGTGATTTGACTAAAACATACAACTGATTGAAATTTATACATATATATCTATATATAATATATATTGTTGTTGTTGTTAGGTGCTGTCGAGTCGAGTCCGACTCATAGCGACCCTATGTACAGCAGATCGAAACACTTGCCGATTCTGTGCCAGGCAAACAATCTTATTTATGTTTAAGCCCATTGTTGCACACACTGTGTCAATCCATCTGGTGGAGGGTTTTCCTCTTTTGCATTGACCTGCCACTCTCCCAAACATGATGTCCTTCTCCAGGGATTGTTCTCTCCTGACTACATGTCCGAAATATGTAAGACGCAGTCTGGCCATTTTTGCTTCCAAGGAGCACTCTGGTTGCACTTCTTCTAGGACAGATCTGTTGGTTCTTTTGGCAGTCCATGGTATATTCAATAGACGTCTCCAGCACCACAATTCAAAAGCATCAATTGTTTTTCTGTCTCTCTTGTTCAATGTCCAGCTTTCACAACCATATGATGCCACTGAAAATACCATGGCATGAGTCAGACGCACCTTCGTCTTCAATGTGACATCTTTGC
>VMDO01041526.1:0-11134 GCA_007922755.1 Pedetes capensis
TTTCATTGCAAATACATTTTTTCAACATCATAAACGGAGACTATACACATGGACTTCACCAGATGGAACATACAGAAATCAAATTGACTACATATGTGGAAAGAGACGATGGAAAAGCTCTGTACAAAATGTCAAAACAAGACCAGGTGCTGACTGTGGATCAGACCATCAACTACTCATATGCAAGTTCAAACTGAAGCTGAAGAAAATTAGAACAAGTATATGAGAGCCACGGTATGACCTTGAGTATATCCCACCTGAGTTCAGAGACCACCTCAAAAATAGGTTTAATGCATTAGACACAAATGACAGGAGACCAGAGGAGTTGTGGCATGACATAAAATATATCATTCAAGAAGGAAGCAAAAAGTTCTTAAAAAGACAAGAAAAAAAGAAAAGACCGAATTACATTTCAAAAGAGACACTGAACCTTGCCCTCGAAAGTCAAGCAGCTAAAGCAAAAGGAAGACATGATGAAGTTAAGGAACTAAACATAAGATTTCAGAAGGCAGCTCGAGAAGACAAAAACAAATATTATAATGACATGTGCAAGGAGCTGGAGGCAGAAAACCCAAAGGGAAGAACACGCTCTGTGTTTCTCAAGCTTAAGGAAGTGAAGAAAAAAATTCAAGCCTCGAGTGGCAGTAGTGAAAGATGCTACAGGGAAAATATTAAATGATGCAGGAAACATCAAAAGAAGATGGGAAGAATACACAGTCATTCTACAAGAAAGAATTGGTAGATGACCAACCATTCCAAGAGGTTGCATATGAAGAGGAACCAATGGTGTTGAAGGATGAAGTGGAAGCTGCCTTGAAAGAACTGGTGAAACACAAGGCTCCAGGATTTGATGGGATACCAATAGCGATGTTTCAACAAACAGATGCAGCACTGGAGGTGTTCACATGTTTATGCCAACAGATTTGGATAACAGCTACTTGGCCAACTGACTGGAAGAGATCCATATTTGTGCCTATTCCCAAAAAAGGGGATCCAACTGAATGTGCAAACTATCGGACAATATCACTAATATCACACACCAGCAAAACTCTGCTAAAGATTATTAAGAAGCAACTGCAGCAATATATAGACAGGGAATTACCAGAAAATCAAGCAGGATTCAGAAGAGGGCGGAGAACCAGGGACATCATTGCTGATGTCAGGTGGATATTCGCTGAAAGCAGAGAATATCAAAACGTTGTCTATCTATGTTTTATTGACTATGCAAAAGCATTTGATTATGTGGCTCATAACAAATTATGGATAACACTTCGGAAAATGGGAATACCAGAACACCTTATTGTGCTCATGAGAAATCTGTACATGAACCAGGAGGCAGTTGTTCGAATAGAACAAGGAAACACTGAGTGGTTTAAAGTTGAGAAAGGTGTACATCAGGGCTGTATACTTTCACCCTATATCTTCAATTTATACCCTGAGCAAATATTCTGAGAATCTGGACTTTATGAGGAAGAGCGTGGCATCAAGATTGGAGGAAGACTCATTAACTACTTGCGTTACACAGATGACACCACTCTGCTTGCTGAAAGTGAAAAGGATTTAAAACATTTACTGATGAAGATCAAAGATCATAGCCTTCAATATGGATTACCACTAAACATCAACAAAACAAAAATCCTTACCACTGGGTCATTATGCAACTTCACAATAAATGGAGAAAAGTTTAAGGTTGTCCAAGATTTTGCTTTGCTTGGCTCTATAATCAGTCAAGAAATCAAAAGACACATTGCTCTAGGAAAAGCCGTGGCAAATGATCTCTTTAGAGTATTGTAAAGCAAAGCTGTCACATTGAAGACAAAGGTGTGTCTGACTCATGCCATGGTATTTTTAGTGGCATTATATGGTTGTGAAAGCTGGACATTGAACAAGAGAGACAGAAAAAGAATTTATGCTTTTGAATTGTGGTGCTGGAGACATCTATTGTATATACCATGGACTACCAAAAGAACCAACAAATCTGTCCTATTTGTTGAAGTGCAACCAGAGTGCTCCTTGGAAGCAAGAATGGCCAGACTGCGTCTTACATATTTTGGCCATCTAGTCAGGGGAGATCAATTCCTGGAGAAGGACATCATGTTTGGGAGAGTGGCAGGTCAACCCAAAAGAGGAAAACCCTCCAGCAGATGGATTGACACAGTGTCTGCAACAATGGGCTTAAACATAAATAAGATTGTTTGCCTGGCACAGAATCGGCAAGTGTTTCGATCTGCTGTACATAGGGTTGCTATGAGTCGGACTCGACTGGACGGCACCTAACAACAACAACAACAAGATTTTCCTAGGATGTTTTTTTTACCATGCTGAGGTAGTAAAGTCGTAAATGAGAGTTGTACTTGGCCAGGTGTCTGGAGGGGAAAGTAGAACTGGAGAGTCACATGCGGTTTGTCCTTCAGATAGTGGAGAGTGAATTGTACAGACAAGTGTTCAAAGAGCTCCATTTACATGGGACAAAATGAATGTCTCCCTATATAACTTACCCTACATGTCACTCAGCCTATGCTATCGGAGGACCCCAGTGGCATTGATTCTGAAAATCATGGCCCCTTTATTTCTGAAGATATCATTGCCACCCATGGGGAGCATGTTCCTGCTGAGCTTCAGGTAGGATACACTAGGGAGAAGAACATGGCAGATCAACCCAGAAGCAATTGTTGCTCCTGCTGGGACCTGCCACCAAGGTAGCTCAGAACCTTAGCTAAGCAAGGTGCAAGGCATGGATACAATTCTAAACCCTGCGCCATGCCTGACAACTTTTAATGTCTCAATGATATTCAGAGGGTTTCCTATGGCTGATTTGGAGGAAGTAACCTTCTGAGGCCTTCTCTCTTCCTCTGTATCCAGAACTTCCATGTGAGGTCACATGCAAGACATACCAGGCATATCAGGCTACTCCCAAATCTGAAGGGAATGGATGTCAAAATGGTCTGCTGTTAGCGGAATCCATGAACGCAGCTTCTGACATGAATATGTTCAGAAAGTTTTGCATTTCTGTATTTCAATAATCAACTACTCTATAAAGAAAATGTTTACATTTTCTAAGATGCTGCATCACATGGCATTTTCTACCTTTGTGTGCAAATATTATTACTCTCATTGACCATTTAAGGAACTCCCAGAATGATGTGCCATTCAAATGAGCCACACTAAGAGATATGGGTAACTTACTCTCAGCATGCCATCCCAGATTTAGTTTACATTGTCCTCTTTGTGGGCAAGAGAGAAAATTTAGAATAGGATCCATCTTTTCTTCATACTTTCTTATATTTTTGTAGAATTAGTTGCTTGCATATATCACACATGGACACCAAACTCACAAACAGCAATATAGACACACAGCCTCAACCCCAAAGATCCATCAGTGAGGAGATCACACCCACTGCTCTTCTGAAATGATCCTTTATCTCAATAACACCTAGGAGCAACAGACCATGAGATTTTGGTCTGATAATCAAAAATATTTGTCAACCCCAGAAAAGAATGTCCATTTTCCAGGGCATGCATCAGGTCATTTACAAAGGAACCAGAACCCAAGTCCTATCCTTATTACAAAGGTCCAGTAGCATTCCATGTTCCCAGTGTGTCTCCTGCAACACTTCTTTTGCTACCTCAGAGCCGCAAAATGAAAAGCCACCTTAGATCCTGAAGGAAGTGAATTTGAATGAATGATCTAAGGATTTGAATGGGCAGATTGAAATTGGCCTAGAAGACTTCTCAAATGGCTCCTTTGTCATCATCCAGTGGTAGCACAGACATGGGACCAGGTTGGAAGTGGACCCTGGTGATTCGGGAAACAATAGCATGCTAAGCTATGGGAAATGAGGTAGTGAAAGACTGGAGAGACCCATGAATCGCATCCTAACCGGCAACCCACTTTCAGTGATGATAGGTAAATCCTAAATGCAATTATTGCTCTGTGTGTGTGTGTGTTGGAGGTAATGGTTTGATTTTGTAATATGTCTCTATGGAACCCCTAAGTCATGAAAGCAATGCAGTGCTTCAAATGTCAGGTGACACATCTGAGCAGGATTTTAGATGGCAAATGTTATGAGTAAGGGAAGCCTTCTTGTATGGGCTCAGAACACTTTGGGAAAATGGTAGAATTCTTCCTAGGACATTGAATGATCTTGGTGCATTTGGGTCCAACTGATCATCTTACACTTGCTTCTTGAACTCTACCCATGGCAAAAAAGTTTGGAATTGCACATGGGACATGAGGTGTATACATAACCCAATAAGATTGGAGGTTTGTTCTTGTCCAGGGAGTGGGAGAGTAAATACAGCGTCCTACCATGGGAGTACACCTCCTGCGGGAGAAATGCCCACCATACCAACAGGACTTGAGTAACAGGCTGAGGGATTGAGAAGTCTTGTTTCTTCTCTGAACACAGTCTTTAGAAAGGCAAGTACCTTGCACACTCCCTGGTGCCCCCTCGTGGCTCATTTATCCAGAGAAATGCAATGCAGCCTGCATTCTCAAACAACTTGGATTGGAATTGTTAGGTCTAAGAATTTGAATTCGAATTCTTAGACCTAATGACTAGAATCCAATATTTTCATAGGATTTTTTTTCACCCTACTGAAGTGTTAAAGTCATAAATGAGAGTTGTACTTGGACATGTGTCTGGAGCACCAAATAGAAACTGGAGAGTTAGGAGATGCTTTTCCTTCAGGGAGTAGAGAGTGAATGGAACAACCATATGCTCCATTTCACTCGGTGAAAGTGAGTGCCTTCCTATATAACTTATCCCATGTTTCAGTCAGCCTGTGGTATGGGAGGATCCAAGTGGCATTGATGCTGAAAATCATGAACCCTACATTTCTGAATGTATCATAGCCACCCATGGGGGTGCAAATATTTGTGTGCAAATATTATAACTCTCTTTTTCCATTTATATAACTCCCAGAATTATGTGCAAGCCAAATGAGCAAAACTAAGTGATATATACATTTTACTCTCACCCTGCCATCCCAGATTGTTAGTTTACATTGCCCTCTTTGTGAACAAGAGAGAAAATTTAGAATAGTATCCATCTTTCCTTCATACTTTCTTATTTGTATGAAGTAATTACTTGTATACATATCTGTGTGTGTGTTTGTGTGTTTGTGTGTGTGTGTACAATATATATGGTTGGACCTGGTTTGTACTTGGATGGGAGACCTCCTGGGAACCAGGTACTGTTGGCTTTGTAGAAGGACCTGGCAACCCACTCTCCAAAAAACAATCAGCCATTGAAAACCCTATGAATAGCAGAGAGGCACTGACATAATATTTAGTCTGTTTTATGTAGGGTTGCTATAAGTTGGACACAGACTCTAGGGCACCTAAGAACAACAACAATGTATATACACATGTAGGTTTGCAAGTATATAGAGAAGATGTCAAAATGTATATAAATATCTTAGGATGAAAACTTTCCATTTTACTGATTTAATAATATCTCCTATACTTCTTGCCTCAGTTCTGGGCACAAGTTTTGAGGAAACACAATACATATACCTTAACTCAACTTTGAAAAGTAGTATATATACATATAACCTCTCAGAAAATGTATATACATTTTTGGCATCCACAGTATGTAAATATATATGTATGTGTATACATACATATTAGATATATTGGTACAATATTTGATATACAATCTATATGTATATTAGATTTCAATCGAGACTTGACTTATGCAACTATGGTGTCTGGTTAAACAAGGACGAGGATTTCAGGAGCTTGGTGGAGCCCTATGAACAAAAACTGAGATCTCAGTACACAGACAAATTTGCATCTGTTCTTGGTGTCTCTCACCTTGGTAAAATTTAATTTTAGAGAAGCAGAGTATTTTTTGTCAAGTTGATAAATGCTTACACCTGGCCCAGGAATGATAGTAACTGAAAGAGAATCCAGGGAAGGTGACATTCAGTCTTGGATGATTCTTAATGGCAGTCAGGTGTGTCAGCAGATTGAAAGCATCATGTACGACCTGTGAAATGGCTGCTTCCTTCTTTGTATCTTCAGTAAGACTCTCTTGTGATTCATCTTAACATGAAAAATAGAAGAAATATCATTCTGATATATTTGCTTCACACTAGCTATGCTAACACATCGTAAAACCAAGAAACTAGTATTATTATTCATTCATGTATCCATTTGTTTATTGAACAAATATTTACTAAAAAGATTATGTTGTTTGACACACAGATTATTGTCATAGATTGTGGTTTGATGATACAAATAGTGAGAGAGTTATTAGTGACATGTATTTATTACTGATCAACTGCTATTTTTCCACTGGAGACTCCTATAAACTGCACATAGACTATTTTCCCACAGCTTAAGATCTGCCAGAACTTACTACCCAAGCAGCAGGACTACATGCACCACAGTGTGCCTGGACATGGGATAGAAATCTGTTACTATTCTTCTGTTATCTACTCAAATCTAGTAACCTCTCATTAGAAGTTGCAAGATGGAATTTTTTTTTTTTACTTTGGAGAAAATTCTCTACTTATACCTGATCACTACAGATCCATAATTTTTTCAGATAAAGGCAGCTCCTGAATGCATCCTGGAGTTAGTTTCCCATCCTATGAAACTCTCACCTAAAAATGGCCTTCCATTTAGCCACTTCTTTTTCATCCAGCCTAGAAAATATAATATCACTAATGCAGGGAATCAATGTTATACCTTGAATGTATTCAGAAAATCAAGATCTCTATAGACTACAGTATGATGGAGGGCAAAACAGTTAATGGGACCTGGAAACATAACTGTTTATATACTACATTCCTCTGTATTCAGTGTGAAAGCAAATGACTTCTTATTCATGTTTTTGGTTGAAAGGGAAAAGAACTACCAAATCCATGGCCCAGATACCATATATCTGAAATTGTATTGTTTATCTCTAGCAAAAATGCTCTGACAGGTACTGTATATGTAATCAGGGCTACTAGATTTCTACTTGGTGTGCCTGGCAATCATCCATTAGCATCCATGTAAGTTCACATAGGCAAGTTGAGTTAATTAGAATTATGTCTTATGGGACTGGTTCTTTGTCATTTTTTCATATTTCATGTTTCAAATAACTAACATATTTGTTAGTTATTTTTATCTTGTTAGTCTTTAATAAAAAAACTGGAGGATCAACTTTTATAACTCTAAAATTCTTGCTGCCATTTTTTTGCATTTCATTCAATTTATAAAACAACAGAAAATTCACATTGCTATGATTAATGTCTAAGGTCATGGCATGTGTTTTTTATTTGTTAAGACCTCATTATTTTTTCTTTCACTAATATTTTGATGATTTGGTAGACTTTATACATTTTTGCTGGATTTGCTACCAGATATTTATCCTGTTTTGCTATTGAAAATAATGTTTTGCCTTATTGTATCCACACGTTGGTGATTTTCAGTGTATGTGTATTTATGAAAAACAGAAAACATAGCATAATGAAGGTTCTATAAGTCAAAATAAAAAATAGTAATAGCACAATATGAAAATGTAAGCACTACATCTACAGGGTTTGTTTCATTAGCTTTACTTACTAACATAATCTCAGCAACTACAATAGGACCTTCCAGATTAGAATTATTTAATAAATACCAAATTAAAGGATAAATTTTCCAGTTATATAAAATATGAATAATATGAAGAACAAATGACAAAGTTCATACCACTGTGGTGTCACATCTCATCAGATCTCAGAAATTAAGTAGGGTCGGGCCTGGCTAGTACTTGGATAGGAGACCACCTGGGAGCACTAGGTGCTGTAGGCTTGGGAGAGGGACCCAGCAACCCATTCCCAAAGAACAATCAGCCATGGAACACCCTATGATGTTAAAACCAACTTATCATAAGGTAAACTTAAGTTAAAGCAGGGTCACATAGTGTTTTTCATCAGGGAATTAACAAAGATACAAAAATTTGAAAATGTACTGAAAAAAGCCATAGTAATAAAGAAAAATCATATTTTGTGTGTTTATATGTGTATTGACTTTATTCACCAACAAATAGAAAAAAATCCTAGGTGGTGAATTATATAGAAATATTAGAGATTGGCTTATTAAATTTTGATTGATCTATTGAATAGAACTCTACTTTCAGCTAATATCCATCTGACATCAGCAATGATATTACTAGTTCCACACCCTCTTCTGAATCCAGCTTGATTTTCTGGGAGCTCCCCATCTATATGCTGCTGTAGCCACTTTTGAATGATCCATAACAAAATTTTGTTTGTGTGTTATATAAATGATATCCTTCAATAGTTTCCACATTCAATTTGTTCTCCTTTTCTGGGAATATGCACAAATATGGATCTCTTCCTGTCAGTTGGCCAGGTAGCTGTTTTCAAATCTCTTGGCATAAGCAAGTTCGCACTGCCAGTGCTGCATCTGTTTGTTGAAACATCTCTTGTTATTCCATCCATTCCTGGAGTTTTATCATTCAGCATTTCATTCAAGGCAACTTCCATTTTCCAATGGTCCTACGGTACCATTGGTTCCTGATCATATGCAGCCTCTTGAAATGTTGAATCATCTACTAATTCTTTTTGGTATAATAACTCTGCTTGTTCCTTCCTTCTTCTTTTGATATTTCCTGCATTTTTTAATATTTTCCCTGTAGAATCCTTCACTATTGCCCCTCAAGTCTTGAATTTTTTTTTCAATTCATTGAGATTGAGAAAAACAGAGCATGTTCTTCCCTTTTGGCTTTTTATCTCCAGCTCTTTGCATATGTCCTTAAAATATTTGATTTTGTCTTCTTGAGCTCCCCTTTGAAATCTTCTGTTTAGTCCCTTAATTTTATCATGTCTTCCTTTTGCTTTAGGTGCTCAACATTCAAGGACAATTTTCAGTCTCTTTTGATATGTAACTTGGTCTTTTCTTTTTTCTTATCCTTTTACAAACCTTTTGCTTTCCTCATGAATGATGCACTTGATGTCATGCCACAACTTATCAGATCTTCTGTTATTAGTATCTAATGGCCAGATAGCGTCTTACATATTTTGGACTTGTAGTCAGGAGAGATCAATTCCTGGAGAAAGACATCATGTTTGGGAGAGTGGCAGGTCAACGCGAAAGAGGAAAACCCTCCACCAGATGGATTGACACAATGTGTGCAACAATGGGCTTAAACATAAATAAGATCTTTGCCTGGCACAGAATCGGGAAGTGTTTCGATCTGCTGTACATAGGGTCGCTATGAGTGGAACTCGACTCACAGCACCTAACAACAACAACAACAACAACAACAACAATGCATTAAGCCTGTTCTTGAAGTGGTCTCTGAACTAAAGTGAGATATATTCAAAGTCATGTTTTGGCTCTTGTACATATATTCTAATTTTTTTTCAGTCTCAGTTTGACCCTGCATATGAGCAGTTGATTGTCTGATCCACAATCAGCACCTGCTCTTGTTCTGACATTTGATATTGAGCTTTTCCATCATCTCTTTCCACAAATGTCATCAATTTGGTTCCTGTATTTTCCGTCTGGTGAAGTCCTTGTGTATAGTTACCATTTAGGTTAGTGAAAAAAATGTACTTGCAGTGAAAAAGGTGGTTGTTCTGACAAAATTCAATCATGTGATCTCCAGCATTATTTCTGTCACCAAGGCCATACTCTCTGCTACTGAACCTTCTATGCTTCCAACTTTTGCGTTTCAGTCACCAGTAATTATTAGTACATCCTCATTGCATGTTTGATCTATTTCAGATTCTAGGAACTGGTAAAATTCTTCCTTTTCTTCATGTGTGGCCTTAATGGGAGGTTAGTAAATTTGAATAATAGTCATATTAACTGGCCTTCCTTGTATGTGTATCAATATTATTCTATCACTGACAACATTGTACTTCAGGAAAGATCTTGAAATGTCTGTTTTAATGATGAATCAACTCATTTCTCTTTAAACTTTCATTCCCAGAATAGTAGATCCTATGCTTATTTGATTCAAAAGGGCTCATGTTAGTCCATTTTAGCTTACTGATGCCTGGAATCTCTATGATTACATTCTCCATTTCACTTTGTTGATTTCTAATTTTCTTAGATTCACACTATGTACATTCCACTTTCCAATTACTAATGGATGTTACAGTTGTTCCTCCTCATTTTGAGTCATGTCACATCAACAAATGGAGGTCTTGAGACTTTGCTACATTCCTTTCTTTAATGCTGGCTCTACTTTGAGGAGTCAACCTTTCCCTAGTGATTTCTTGAATGCTTTCCTCCCTGGAGGCTTCGTTTTCTGGCACTATATCTGACAGTGCTTCTCTGCTATTCATAGGGTTTTAAATTGCTAATTTTTTCAGGAGTCGGTACTGGGTCCTTCACCCCAGTCAGTTTTAGTCTGGAAGCTTGGCTGAAACCTGTCCACTGTGGGTGACCCTGCTGGTGTCTGAATACTGTAGCATAACTTTCAGTAGCCCTGTGGTATCCAATCCCGTTAGATCTTGGAAGCTAAGCAGGGTCGGGCCTGGTTAGTACCTGGATGGGAGACCGCCTGGGAACACCAGATACTGTAGGCTTGGGAGAAGGACCTGGCAACCCCCCCAAAAAAAAATCAATCTGCCATTGAAAACCCTATGAACAGCAGAGAAGCACTGACAATAGTGTTTCCCCTGTTGTACAGAGGGTCGCTATGAGTCGGATACCGACTGGATGGCACCTAACAACAACAACAACTTTTAGTATAACAGCAACATGCAAGCCCCCATAGCATGACAAACTGACAGACAGGTGGGAGAAATTTTCTATAGCTCTGTTAAATCTGCCTTAATAAAAACTTTTTTCAAAAATCATCTTATGCTTCCTTTTTTATTTATATTATGTAAAGATATGAAATAACTAAAACAATCATTTTGCTTCACTTATTTTTATGTTAATATACAAAGTAAAGTTCCTAGGAATAATTAGTATACCTATATTTTTTAATTACTCTTTATTGGATAGATTGTTGCAGAGGCATGAAGCTTAAACTATGAAGTATTTTAACTTCCTCTTTTAATACATGTAGAAATTCTTTCCTAAAATATACTTTCACAATTGAGATTAGGATTTGGCTTTGGAGTCTAAAGGGCTATGTTAGAATATTGACACAGGTGTTTAGTAAGCCCAATGTTT
>VMDO01041527.1:0-11140 GCA_007922755.1 Pedetes capensis
TCTGTCATGAGATACAATGTTGTCAGTGATAGAATAATATCCATACGCCTACAAGGAAGGCCAGTTAATATGACTATTATTCAAATTTATGCACCCACCACTAAGGCCACAAATGAAGAAAGGGAAGACTTCTATCAGCTTCTGCAATCTGAAATAGATCAAACATGCAATCAAGACATACTGATAATCACTGTTGACTGGAACGCAAAGGTTGGAAACAAAGAAGAAGGCTCAGTAGTTGGAAAATATGGCCTGGGTGACAGAAATGAAGCTGGAGAATGCATGATAGAATTTTGTCGGACCAATGACCTTTTCATTACAAATACATTTTTTCAACATCATAAACAGAGACTATACACATGGACTTCACCAGACGGAACATACAAGAATCAAATTGACTACATATGTGGAAAGAGACAATGGAAAAGCTCTGTACAAAATGTTAAAACAAGACCAGGTGCTGATTGTGGATCAGACCATCAACTTCTCAAATGTAAGTTCAAACTGAAGCTGAAGAAAATTAGAACAAGTATCCGAGAGCCACGGTATGACCTTGAGTATATCCCACCTGAGTTCAGAGACCACTTGAAAAATAGGTTTAATGCATTAGACCCAAATGATAGGAGACCAGAAGAGTTGTGGCATGACATAAAAGGTATCATTCAAGAAGGAAGCAAAAAGTTCTTAAAAAGGCAAGAAAAAAAGAAAAGACCAAATTACATGTCAAAAGAGACAGTAGAACTTGCCCTTGAACTTGGAGCAGCTAAAACAAAAGGAAGACATGATGAAGTTAAGGAACTAAACAGAAGATTTCAGAAGGCAGCTCAAGAAGACAAAAACAAAGATTATAATGACATGTACAAGGAGCTGGAGGCAGAAAACCAAAAGGGAAGCACACGCTCTGTGTTTCTCAAGCCTAAGGAAGTGAAGAAAAAATTCAAGCTTTGAGTGGCAGTAGTGAGTGAAAGATTCTACAGGGAAAATATTAAATGATGCAGGAAACATCAAAAGAAGATGGGAAGAATACACAGAGTCATTATACAAGAACGAATTAATAGATGACCAACCATTCCAAGAGGTTGCATATGAAGAGGAACCAATGGTGTTGAAGGATGAAGTGGAAGCTACCTTGAAAGAACTGGTGAAACACAAGGCTCCAGGAATTGATGGGATACCAACAGAGATGTTTCAACAAACAGATGCAGCACTGGAGGTGTTAACATGTTTGTGCCAACAGGAAAACAGCTACTTGGCCAACTGACTGGAAGAGATCCATATTTGTGCCTATTCCCAAAAAAGGGGATCCAACTGAATGTGCAAACTATCGGACAATATCATTAATATCACACACCAGCAAAATTCAACTAAAGATCATTCAGAAGCGACTGCAGCAATATATAGACAGGGAATTACCAGAAAATCAAGCGGGATTCAGAAGAGGGCGGGGAACCAGGGACATCATTGCTGATGTCAAGTGGATATTAGCTGAAAGCAGAGAATATCAGGAAGATGTCTATCTATATTTTATTGACTCTGCAAAGGCATTTGATTGTGTCGATCATAAAAAATTATGGATAACACTTCGGAAAATGGGAATACAAGGACACCTAATTGTGCTCATGAGAAATCTGTACATGAACCAGGAGGCAGTTGTTCGAATAGAACAAGGAAACACTGAGTGGTTTAAAGTTGAAAAAGGTGTGCGTCAGGGCTGTATACTTTCACCCTACCTCTTGAATTTATACGCTGAGCAAATAATCCGAGGAGCTGGACTTTATGAGGAAGAACACTGCATCAAGATTGGAGGAAGACTCATTAACAACCTGCGTTATGCAGATGACACAACTCTGCTTGCTGAAAGTGAAGAGGATTTAAACATTTACTGATGAAGATCAAAGATCATAGCCTTCAACATGGGGTACGACTAAACATCAAGAAAACAAAAATCTTTACGACTGGGTCAGCATGCAACTTCACAATAAATGGAGAAAACATTGAGGTCGTCCAAGATTTTTCTTTGCTTGGCTCTATAATCAACACCCATGGAAACAGCAGTCAAGAAATCAAAAGACGCATTGCTCTAGGAAAGGCTGTGGCAAAAAATCTCTTTAGAGTATTGAAAAGCAAAGATGTCACATTGAAGATGAAGGTTTGACTCATGCCATGGTATTTTCAGTGGCATCATATGGTTGTGAAAGCTGGACATTGAACAAGAGAGACTGAAAAAGAATTGATGCTTTTGAGTGTGGTGCTGGAAACATCTGTTGAATATACCATGGTCTGCCAAAAGAACCAACAAATCTGTCCTAGAAGTACCACCAGAGTGCTCCTTGGAAAGAAGAATGGCCAGACTGCGTCTTACATATTTTGGACATGTAGTCAGGAGAGATCAATCCCTGGAGAAGGACATCATGTTTGGGAGAGTGGCAGGTCAACTCAAAAGAGGAAAAGCCTCCACCAGATGGATTGACACAATGTCTGCAACAATGGGCTTAAACTAAAATAAAATCATTTGCCTGGCATAGAATCGGCGACTGTTTCAATCTGCTGTACATAGGGTCGCTATGAGTCGGACTCGACTCAACGGCACCTAACAACAACAACAACAACAACAACAACAACAACAACAACAACAACAACATCAAAAATTTTGCTAAAGGAATTAATTAACTCTAATGAGTTTCCTAGAGGATTTTTCAGGGTCTTTTAAATAAAGGATCATGTTATCCACAAATAAGGATTATTTGACCTTTTCTTTCCCTATCTGCCTTCCTTTGATTTCTTTCTCTTACTTGATTGCTCTTCCTATGACTTTGATCACAATATTAAATAATATAGGAGAGAATGAATACACTTGTCCTGCTCCTAATCTTAGAGGGAATGGTTTCATTTTTTCCCCTGTTTAATGTGATATTGGCTATGGATTTGTAATAGATGACCTTTATAATGTTGAGGTATTTCCCTAGTATGCCCATTTTCTTCAGGACTTTTGTCATGAAAGGATGTTGCACTTTGTCAAAGGCTTTGTCAGCATCAATGGGGATGATGATGTCATTTCTATCTCCAAGTGTTTTTATATGTTGAATTACATTGATTTTCATATGTTGAACCAGCCTTTTATCTATGAAATGAAGCCCACTTGATTAGAGGGTATGATCTTTTTTATGTGTTGCTGAATTCATTTTCCAGAACTTTGTTGAGAATTTTTGATTCAATATTAATCAGGGAAATTTGTTTATAGTTCTCTTTATTTGAAGTGTCATTGCTCAGTTTGGTACCAGGGTGATACTGGCTTCATGGAATGAGTTTGGAATTCTTCCTTCATTTTCTATTTTATGAAATAGTTTGAGGAGAATTGGTATTAATTCTTCTTTGAAGGTATAGTAGAATTCTGCTGTTAATCTATCAGGATGTGGGATTTTTTGTTAGATGATTTTTTCATTACTTTCTCTATTTCAGTAAGTGCACTTGGTCTGTTTAAATCGCTTTTGCCCACCAGGCTTAATTTTGATAATTCACATGTGTTAATCATTCAGTATTTTCACTTTTTGGAAGGGAGAGGAGAGTACAATTTCTCAAAGTATTCTCTGATGATCTTCTAGATTTCATTGTTTTCCATGGTTATGATTCCATTCTCATGTCTAATTTTTTAAATATTTGGGCCCTTGCCTTTGGTGAGTCTGGCTGGTATGGGGCATCTATTTTATTAAACTTTTCAATTTCAAGAGAAGCAGTTCTTAGTCTCATTAATTCTTTGAATTGTCTTTATTTTCTAGTTGGCCAGTCTCTGCCTTGACCTTAATAATTTCTGTATGAGTATTTCTTTTGGAGTTAGCTTTTGTTGACATTCTAGTATCTTAAGATGTGTTATTAAGTAATTTTAATTGTCTCTTCCCAAGCTTATTGATGAAAATACTCATGGCTATGAACTTCCCTCTTAAAACTGCCTCTACTGTATTTCATAAATTTTGGTAGGATGTATTTTCATCCTAGTTTGATTGCAGGAAGTTTCACATTTCCTCTCTGATTTCTTTGATGTCCCATTGATCATTCAACAGTGTATTATTTATTCTCTAGGACTTTGTAGCATTTCTGAAATTTTCCTTGCTTTTTAGTTCTAGTTTTATTCCATTGTGATGTGATAAGGCATATGGGATGATTTCTATTTTGTTTTATATTTGTTGAGGCCATTTTTGTGAACTAAAATGTGGTCTATCTTTTAAAAAGTTCCATGCAATCCTGAGGAGAATGTATATTTCTTATCTGATGGATGAAATATTGTGTAGATGTCTATAAGTTCCAGTTGATCTTTGGTGCTATGTAAGTCCATCATTTCTCTGATGAAGTTTTGCTGTGATGATCTGTCTCTTGATGAAAGTAGGATATTGAAATCTCCCATAATCATTGTGTCTGGCCAGATGTGTTCTTTTATCCCCAATAAAATTTATTTTATGAAGCTAAATGTACCTATAGGTGGTGAATAAATATTAACTATCATTATGGGTTACTGGGTGACTGTTCATTTTACTAATATGTAGTATCCTTCTTCTTTTCTGATTAGTTTGGTATTGAAATCTAAGTTGCTAGAAATTAATATTGCTACTCCTATATTTTTTGGTTCCAATATACTTGGTACATTGTTTTCTAGCCTATAATTTTCACCCTTTTCTGGTCTTTGTGGATGAGATGAGTCTTGTGAATGCCACATATTGAGGGTTTATGGGTTTTAATCCAATTGGCTAGTCCATGCCTCTTGATTGGTGAGTTAAGACCATTTACCTTGAGAATAATTATTGAGAGGGGCTTATTATTCTGCATCAATTTGGTGTTTGTTTCTATTTTTGGTTCATATTTAGTCTATTATTTTCTAAAGTTCTCCTAATGTTTATTATTCATTCCTTTAATCTTGTATTTGGGTTTTTCTTACCTCTCCCATATGTGGTGTTTCATTGAGGACCCTCTGCAATGTGGCTGGGTGGCATGAATCATTTAAAGAAGTCAACATTATGGAATGGTTTAAACTCACCATCAATTTTAAAAGATAATATCACTGGGTAGTGTCAGTTATTCTTTTTCAGACTTTGAATGCTATCTGACCAAGCTTTCCTTGCCTTTAAGGTTGTTGTTGAAGCATCAGTTGTTATTCTGATGAATTTGTGTTTGTAAGTGAGTTGGTTATTTTTTTCTTGTAGCTTTTAGAATAGTTTCTTTGCTCTCTAGATTTATCATTCCAATTATAATGATTTTCGTAGAGGATATCTTCTGATCTACTCTATTTGGAGTTCTGAATATTTCAGTTGCATAGGTATCTAAATCTTCCCTTAGGTTTGGGAAATTTTCCTCTAAAATCTCTTTGAATAGATTTCTTCGTCCTCTTGTGCTGTTTTTGCCTCCTTTGTGAATCCCCTGAATTCATATTTTGCACCTCTTCATTTTATCAAAGACCTCTTGAGAATCTTGATCATACTGCTTCCTCTTTCTTTCTTGGCATCTGAATAGATAAGATCCTCAGCTTCTTCAGGGTCAGATATCCTGTTTTCAGCTTCTAGTCTAGATACTTAAGATTCTATTGTGATATTGAGTTGATTGACTTTACTTTGTATTGTCATTGTTTCTGTTTGATTCTTCTTCAGGATCTCAATTTTTTTGTTGAATTTTTCTTCCAAGTTAGATACCTTTTTGTCCAATGAATCAGTTGTTCTCATGGTGATGTCTTTGAGGTCTACCAACATATTCACAAAGCAGGGTTCTAAGTTTTTTTTTATCTGACATCTCTAGAAGCTGTTTACTTTGAAATTATCTGTTGAGTGGCTTCATTCTATGGAATCTTCCCATCCAGCTTGACCTTTCATGTTTTATGTGTTTTTCTGTTGAGGCTTTCCCATTGCTTGGTCTGGGTGCTAGGTATCACCTCCTCTGTGTGTAAAGAGGTTCTCCCTACCTGGTTGTGCAAGGCTGAATAATGAGGGGTCACTGGCACTTATGTCCCCCTCCCTTAAGTCCCAACCTCAGGGTCTGGATCCTAGCTCTTGCTGCAGCCTTTGCAACCAAGTACTGCCCTATCCATTTCTCTCAGTCCCCTAAATGCCCCCTCAGTCTAAAATGTCTCTTAGGTTCCCTGGTCCCATGGTATTTTCTCTTTACTGCAGCACATCCAAGCACTAAATTCTTCACTGATTCTTCTCTACATCATGAGTGCTCCCAGGCTCTAATAGCACCACTGCCTGAACCATCTCTTATAGGCTCATTGGTCCCTCTGCCCCTCTGTTATGCATTGCATCTGTTCCCAATCCCTAAATGAGCTATAGCCTAAATAGTGTCTTTTAGCCTCACTCATACCACAGCACTACTTCTCTGCATTGCAGATGCTCCTGGGTCCTAAATGTTCCACTGCCTGAACTGTCTGTCTTCAACTCACCAGTCCCATAGTGCCGCTTCTTTGGGGCACTGGCTCTCCCATGCCCTAAACATGCCACTGCCTGAACTCTCTGTTTTAGGCTCCTTGGTCCTATGAGGCTGCTTTTCTGTGTCTCAGACACCCCCAAGTCCTAAAAGTGCCCCTGTATAAACCACCTCTCTTAGGTTCTTGGATCATGTGGTGCCATTCCCAAGCCATAAACATGCTTCAGCCTGAACAGACTTTCTTAGGCTTGGGGCTCCAGTGGCATTAGCCATTCCTCTCTGTCTCCCAAACTCACCACCACTCAGTTCCAATGGCACCAGAGTCCAGGGCTGCAACAGTCTCTCCCCAGCATAAAGAAAAAAAGATGAAGTCCTAGGGTGTGAGACCTTGCATGGGGGCTGCACAGCCCTGCCTCCTCCCAGGAGAGTCCTAAAGACTTCAGGTTTTGTTTCCCTGCAATGCTTTTCACCAGGCGAGCACTCTCTGGGAGGGCCCTCTATTCTCTGAAACTTTGCTGAAGTTTTCCCAAGGTTGAGGATTCTGGTGAGTTGCCCCACCATTTCTTCCTCTTCTCTGTCATTTTAATCTCTGCTATTTGGCCAGATTTCCTCATGCCATCTTTTTTGTTTTTCCTTTTTAATAATTAAAATTACTCTCCACTCTTTTTGTTTTGAGTAGAGAAATTCACAAATTTCTCTGTTTCTTCCCCAGATGAAGCACAGCTGTTAACTGTCTGCCATCTTAACTGGAATCCTGTTTCCCTCTTCTTGTTAGTTCTTTCTTTGAAGACTTTGGGGTCCTTCTAGATCTTAATAAAGTATATAATAGGTTATTATGAATTATAATCATCCCACTGTGCTACAGAATATCATAACTTATTCTTTATATGTTTTGGTACTGATTATCCAACTTCCCTTTATCCCCACCCCCTCATTCCCACCTTTTCCATTCAGTAGTAATCATTATTCTACATTCAGGTCAACTTTTTAAACTTCCCACATATGAAAGCGAACATTGCCTTTTATTGTTCTGTGTCTGTATTATTTTTCTGTATTATTTTCCTCTTGTTCTATCTATATTGCCACAAATGACAGAGTTTCATTCTTCTTTTAGCTAGATAATACCCTAGTGTGTGTGTGTGTGTGTGTGTGTGTGTGTTGTGTGTGTGTGTGTGTGTATACCATATTTTCTTTATCCTTTCATCTGTTGATGGATACTATTATGTTTTGTGTCTTAAATGTCCCTCAAAAGCTATGTGCTAAAGCTTTGGTCACCAGCCTATGGCACTATTGCAAGTGGGTGGAACTTTTAGGAGAAAAGCCCAATGGAAGGAAGGTAGATCATTCAGGGAGTGCCCTCCAAAGAGATATTGGGAACCTGGATCCTTCCCCTCTCTTTCTCCTTTACTTTCTGGCTTCCATGATGTGTTCAGCTTTGTTTCACTCTGTGCTCCCTACCATGATGTTATGCTTTACCACAGCCTAAACCAAGTGGGCCAATTGATCATGAAATTTCTAAAACTGTGAGCCAAAATAAGTCTTTCCTTATTTTAGTTGATTATCTCTGATACTTTGTTTCAGTGATAGAAAGCTGACTAGCACAGATACCTAGGTTGATTCCATATTTTACCTATTATGAATAGTATCCAGTAAACAAGGGAGTACAGGTATCTCTTTGGAAAAGCTATTTTTATTTACTTGGGTATTGATCTTCAAATGGGATAGATTGAACATATGGTGTATCTATTTCTTTTTTCTTTCTTTCTTTCTTTTTTTTTTTTTTTTTTTACAGTACTGGGGATTGAACCCAAGGCCTCAAGGCCTCATACATACTTGGAAAGTGCTCTACCACAGAGCTGTACCCCAAGCCCATTGTTTTTTTTTTTTTTTTTTTTTTTTTTTTTTTTTTTTTTTTTTTTTATCTTGAGACAGGGTCTTGCTAAGTTCCACAGGTGACCTTGAACTCCTATTCCTCCTCTAACCTCCCAAGTCACTGGGATTACAGATGTGTGCCATATGGCTCTATTTCTAGTGTTTCAAGGAACCTCCACACTGTTCACAATTAATACCCAGAGTTTCTAAGGAACTCCAAAAAAACCTAACAACAGCAATACAATACAATTTAAAACTGGGCAGATGATCTAAATAGGCATTTCTCAAAAGAAGAAATAAGCCTGCAGCTGTAGCCTTGTGGCATCCGATCCCGTCAGATCTCGGAAGCTAAGCAGGGGCAGGCCTGGTGAGTACCTGGATGGGAGACTGCCTGGGAACACCAGAAGCTGTAGGCTTGGGAGAAGGACCTGGCAACCCCCTCCCGAAAATCAATCTGCCATTGAAAACCCTATGAACAGCAAAGAAGCACTGACAATAGTGTTTCCCCTGTTGTACAGAGGGTCGCTAAGAGTCGGATACCGACTTGACGCCACCTAACAACAACAAAAGAAGAAATGCAAATGGCCTATAATATAGTTAAAAATTCTCAATCTTACTAGCCATTAGAGAAATGCAGATCAAAATTATAGTGAGATATCATCTTACACCAGTTAGAATGTCTACTAACAAAAAGATTCAAAAATAAGAATTACTGAAGAGGATGTTGAAAAAAAGGAACACTTATATCCTGTTGAAGTCAGTATACAGAATTTTAATAGACTTTTTTCATTTAATAAATGTCTTTTCTTGGCTTCATAGCTCATTTTCTTTTTAGCACTGAATAATATTCTTTAGATATGGCACAGGATTTTTGTTGTTGTTTTTGATTCACTTAGTGAAGGATATCGTGGTTATTTCTAATTTTTGACAATTATGAATAAAGATGCTGCAAACATCTGTGTGGAGGGTTTTTTTGTGTAGACTTAAGTGTTTGACTCTTTTGGGTAAATACCAAGAACAATTGTTGGATTGTATAGTAAGAGTGTGTTTAATTTTTTATGAAACTGTCAAATGACTGGATGCCATGGTGCGCGCCTGTAATCTCAGGGAGTCTCAGATGGAGGAGAAAGGCAGACTGTGCAATTTAGTGATACCCTGTCTCAAATAAATTTAATAGGGGCTGGAGTGTGGATCAGGAGTATTGCACTTGCCTAGCTTGTGCAAGGCCTTGGATTCAAACCTCCAGTACAGAAAAACAAAAGAATGAAAGAAGACAAAAGATGGAAGGAAGGAAAGGAAGGAAAGGAAGGAAGGAAGGAAATCTGTCAAACTATCTATACCACTTTCCATACACACTAGGAATGAATTAGAGTTCCTATTGCTCCATATCCTCACCAGTATTTGTTATTGTCAGTGCTCTGAATTTTGACCATTCAAACAGTGGTATACTGTTGTTGCTTTAATTTGCATTTCATTGATGACATATTCTCATAAATTTATTTGCCATTTGTGTTTCACTATGATGAGTTATCAGTTAAGGTCTTTTCCTCTTTCTATTTATTATTATTGTTGAATTTTAAGAGTTTTATGTATATTTTAGGTAAGGTTTTTATCAGATATGCTTTTGCAAATATTTTCTTTCAGTCTTTGGCTTCCCTTCTTATTCTCTTGACATTGTCTTTTGAAGAATAGACATTTTTAATTTTAATGAATCTCAGCTTTAAAAAAAAATGAATCATGGCTTTGGTGTTATACCTAAAATGTTCTAAACACACCCAGCATCATCTAGGTTTTTCCCTATGTGATCCTCAAGGAGTTTTATACCTTTGTATTTTAAATTTATATCTATGACACATTTTGAGTTAATTTTTGTGAAGATTATAATATCTGTGTCTGGATTCATTTTTTGCATATGAATATCTAGCTGCTCCAGCACCATTTATTGGAAAGACTATTTTTGAGCCATTGTGTTCCTATCCTCCTTTGCCAAAGATCAGTTGACTATGTTAGTTTATATGTGAGCTGTCCATTCAATTCTATTGATAAGTTTATTCTTTGGCCATTACAACAATTTTCTGATTATTGTAGTTTTACAGTAAGTTTTGAAATGTTTAAGTAGTCAGTCCTCCAACTCTACTTTTTTCCTTCAGTATTGTGGTCTCTTTTCTGTCTTTTGCTTCTTTATATAAACTTTAGAATCAGCTTGTCAATATCTACAGAATTACTCAATGGAATGTTAAGATTGCATTGACTATATAGATCAAGTTGGGAAGAACTGACATCTTCTCTTTTTTTTAGGCTGAAATTACAATTTTATTTGAATGAAAATCCCAAAAGCCAAGAGCTTTATGAATAACACTGAAACATGAATCAGTAGTCATTTCATAGCTCAGATATTATTGTTTTATACATGATGTGGGGTAGGATTTTTTGTAATTTAAAAATATTTATTTGTTTTTGTTGTTGTTTTGTTTTTTATTGGAGTTTTTTAATGTACAACTTAATGTGTTTCATTCTGACATGCATTTCATTGTGACATTTCCATATATGCATTTCATTGTACATTGTACAGATAACTTCCCTCTTACCCTCTTGTGTACCTCCTCCCCCCTCTCCCACCCCCTCACCAAAGGCCTCTCTTCTGCTTGCATGTCTTTCTGTGGGATTATTTTTCTATATACATTTGCATCCCAATTATGATTTAAGTCCAAACTTTTTTCTGTAGTGATCTATCTTTTTACATTGAAGAACTGACATCTTGACAATATTGAGTCTTTTTATCTGTGAACATGGAATATCTCTCAACTGACTTAGTTCTGTTTTGATTTTATTATTCAAGTATTTTCCTCATATAGATCATGTACAT
>VMDO01041528.1:0-11132 GCA_007922755.1 Pedetes capensis
TTGTTGTTGTTAGGTGCCGTCGAGTCAGTATCCGACTCATAGTGACCCTCATAGGGTTTTCAATGGCTGTTTCAGGATTGCCTTGGGAGTGGATTGCCAGGCCCTTCTCCCAGTTTTGTGGTGCTGGGAATTGAACTTGGGACCTCAGAGACTGCAGCGCAGCGCTCTACCAACTGAGCTAAATCCCAGCCCCGAGCTGTACCTACAACCCCTTTTTTATTTTTTATTCTGAGACAGGTTCTCTCTAAGTTGCATAGGCTGCCTCTGGCCTCAAATTTGCAATCCTCCTGCCTCAGCCTCCTGAGTCACTGAGATTACAAACATACACCAGCCTCTCTTTCTTTTAGTGTACAGATTTATACTAGCCTTCTCTTATTGACAATGTTGTATTGCTTGGTTTCAGTTACCCATGGTCAACTGTCATTGGAAAATACTGAAGAGAAGATTCCAGTAATAAACAACTAAAATTTGTTTATTCATTTATTCAACAGATAATTTATTGAGTGCATAGTATATGCTAGCTATTGTGTTAAGCACTAGAGTCACATGAGTAATACAGCCATGATCGCAGTTCTTATGGCAATTACAGTCATAGAGAAGAAAGAAACAAGCAAATAAATCTAAAATTCTGAATTGTGTGGAATCAAAGAGGAAAAGAATAGGGAGAAGTGATAGAGATTTCTGGGGAGGAAATTCAGGGGAGGATTGTGGCTGCTTCATAGGAAGCTTGGGGAGAATTTAGTCCCCTCGTGATCTCCAGTATCCAGGCTATTATAAATAATACAGTGTGCTAGATAGGTAAGCTCAGTTTAAGACAAGTCTCCTGGATTCCCTTCTAACCAGAAAGCCATCCCTGAGCCCTTCTTTATAGAAATTCTGGACCTGCAATTATTTGCCAGCCCCCAAAGGTGACCATGGCCTTGAAGAGGCTGTGTGTTCATCTATGAACCCTACAGATACTGGGCATCTTTTACGTTGTTGTTGTTAGGTGCTGTCAAGTCATGTCCAACTCACAGCGACCCCCATAGGATTTTCGATGGCTGATTGTCTTGGGATTGCCTTGAGAGTGGGTTGTGACATCCTTCCCCCATTTTTGTGGTGCTGGGGATCGAACTCTGGACCTCAGAAACTGCAGAGAGGGACTTTACCAACTGAGCTAAATCCCAGCCCATCTTTAACATTGTTGTTGTTGTTGTTGTTAGGTGCTGTCAAGTCGGTGTCTGACTCATAGCATCCCTATATACAACAGGCAAAACACTATTGTCAGTGTTTCTCTGCTGTTCATAGGGTTTTCAATGGTGGATTGATTTTTTGGAGTGGGTTGCTGGGTCCATCTCCCAAGCCTACAGTATCTGGTGTTCCCAGGCGGTCTCCCATCCAGGTACTAACCAGGCCCAACCCTGCTTAGCTTCTGAGATCTGACAGGATCAGATGCCACAGGGCTATGGCTGCAGACATCTTTTATGTGGCAGCTATAAAACCAAAGAACAATCTCTTAGATAACGTTAAATCATTCCTAGTTTGCTTACAATCCCTAATACAATGTAAATACTATGTAGTTATTTGTTATATTCTATTATATGCGGAATAATGGCAAGAAGAAAGTCTGCATGTATTCAGTACAGATGCAGGATTTTTCTGAACGTTTTCAATCTGAAGTTGATTGAATCCATAGATACAGAGGGCTGACTGTACCTGTATAAACTGTAATGTAATTAGCAAGGTATCGCGAATGACTGTCCATGTCAGTACACACCTCCTTTACCATCATGTTGAATGGCTGTATTGTGTTCCATTGTGTGGTTGTACCATAATTAAACATTGCCTGCAAATCAGAAGGATCAAGAAAGTAGGGCTGTTGGGATGGGAGAGGTAAAGAGCCAAGCTGGTGTGGGGTTATTGAAGCCATAGTTGGAAAGACTTTTAAGATGCTCTATATTGTGAGAGGGCTGGGATTTAGCTCAGTTGGTAGAGCACTGTGTTGCAGTCTCTGAGGTCCCAAGTTCAATTCCCAGCGCCGCAAAAATGGGAGAAGGGCCTGGCAATCCACTCCCAAGGCAATCCCGAAACAGTCAGCCATTGCGGACCCTATGAGGGTCACTATGAGTCGGATACCAACGTGAGGGCACCTAACAACAACAACAACATATTGTGAGAGGCCATGGCAGGATTTGGATGGATGAGCAAGAGCCTCTGGCTTTGGAGAAGGGGCCAGGGCAGCCTTAGGAAGGCTTGGTAGTCATTTTCATGTATTTATTTATTTATTGAGCAATGTGTCAGATATTCTAATGGGAATATTGCACTGCACAAGACAGACACAGCCTCTGTTTCTAGGAGTTAATGGGAGGAGACAGACCACAGACAAACAAAATCATCACGTATTACGGTACTAGGAAGGGAAATGATCAGAGAGATGTGGCAAAGCATCCAGAGGTGCTGGCGGTGGAGGTGGTAAATCCTGGATAGGATGATCAGGGATGGCATTCCTGGAAAGTGGGTGTTGGTGCTGAGATCTGACACAGTCAGGGGAAGAAAGTTCTGAGCAGAGTGACCATCAAGTGCGACGGCCTCGTAGAGTCAGGGGACACAACCCAAGGTCTGAAACATCTCATCCATTGTGTCTTTATTCAACAGAACTGCGTTGAGCCCCTCCTCTGTGGCAGGGAGAAATGGAGAATTTAGATGTTACTGTCCCGTCAAGGGGCTGAGATTTAGCTCAGTTGGTAGAGTGCTGCTCTACAGTCTCTGAGGTCCTGGGTTCGATTCCCAGCACCACAAAGATGGGAGAAGGATGTGGCAATCCACTCTCAAGGCAACCCTGAAACAATCAGCCACTGAAAACCCTATCAGGGTCACTGTGAGTCGGACACGACTCGACGCCACCTAACAACAACAACTCCAGTCAAGGGAGAGAGACAATCATTCATGCATTCGTTCATACGCTTTCTGAGTACCTATTTTGTGCCAGATCTTAACCCTTAAAAAGGAAACAAAGGTGCGTAAGAATTTGTTCTTTTCCTCCAAGGTGTTTGTGGGAAAAAACAGGAAGGTGGGTGGGAGCAGCTCCGAGAGAAGGGGTGGCCAGCCCAGGGTCCCACAGCTGGTAAGTATCAGAGATGAAACTCGAAAGCAGCGCCCTGGTTGTCTAACCAGGATTTGTCCTGTGACTCTGACCCAACCGTCTCAGTCCTTTGTTAACCCAAGGCTTGTGCAAACGACTTCCACCAGCCCACACCTGGAAAAGGCATTCGACATCTATATCATTGCAGGCCTGAAGATTAAGTCTGTAAATGGTTCTGGTTGCCATTCTCTCATGTTCACTGGATACCATAAAAATGGCTCAGTGCAAACAGGGGGCCATTCCCCTTAATAGCGGGGTGTTAATGGCTGCGTGTTGAAAGCAGCAGAGCGGAGTCTGAGCGTCCTCCAAACAGCAGCCTGGAAGCCCTGCTCTGGTTGGCTGGTGCTGTGATGGGGCCAGCTGGTCACTGACTGTGGGGATCTAGTGCAGACTTGGGGTGACCAGGTAGAGCCCAGCAGGAAGTGTGTAATTGGCCAATGGACGATTCAGGAATGTACATAAAAAGAGCTCAGGGCATGCCTTCTCCTCTGTTATGATATTGTGGAAAGAGCCTTGATCTGGGATATCTCTACTTCGATTTGAAGCCTACTTCCGCCTTTTGCAGCATGGTTGCCCTTGGGCACTTCCCCTGACCTCTCGGAACATCTCTCATCATTTGTAAAACGGGTCTATGATAGATGCAGTTAGTTGCCCACTGAATAGTTCTTATTCATCCTCATGGTGAGGTCTTCACCCTCGCGATGCATGATATTTAATCTAAGCCTGTGATTGGCTTAGGACCTGGCATGTGACCAAATTCTGACCAATAGGAAGTCCAGCTGGAGGCTTATGCAAAACATTTTCTTTGTCTTTACTTCCGGCCTTGAATTCATTAGTGCAAAGATGCGATGGTTGTAGTGAAGTAGCCATCTTATAAGCACGAGATGATGAGCTTATAAATAAAATTCTGTGCAGTGGGGATGACAAAAAGACCCTAAGGAACAGTTGCATCACACCGGGACTCCTTGTTACAGGAAGTAAGGTCTTTTGTTAGTCTTTTTGTTAATCGCCTCCCCGCCAGCCACAGGCCCCTCTCATCTCCAGAGTGAGGATTGTTGCTGCCGAGGTCCTCGCCAGCTCCCCCGCCCCAGGGCTGCTCTGTCTAAAGTGCCACCCTGGCTGCCCCGGGCCTTTGCTCCAAAGCCGCAGAGCCCAGCTGCAGATGATGGACCAGACCCTGAGCTGCGCCAGAGCCTCGCCCCAGTCTGAGAACGGATGCATTCCAACGCTGCTTGGCTGATGCGATTCCGCCTTCGCCCCCCACTCTGGCCAGGCCCCTGTGGGAGCTGAGGCTGGGAAGAAGTAGGGAAACATTCTGGGAAAGAGTCACTGGTGCAGGCTGCTCTGCAAGTGGGGATTGCTGTCCCATTTTATAGATGTGGAGACTGAGGCATCCCAGGCAGGAGACCACTCTGAGCAGGACTCTGCCTCTGCTTTGGAAGGACCGCCTCTTTCTGCTGTGCTGCCGGTCCGTATCCATGGCAGGGGCAGCTACTACGCTCTGTCTGCTCCCCAGTGAGATTTGCCAAATCGTGTTAAAGAGGTAAAGGAAGTAAAGGACAGGGGACATTTTCGGCCAGAAGATGACCTGTGTTGTACTCAACCTAGGCTTGGATGCAGCAACTAAGAAGGCAGCTGTCTTTTTCCCTTGAGGCCATAAGTATTGACTGAGCCTGGATCCTTGCCAGGCTGTGTGCCTGGCACATTGGAGGCAGCCATGGACAGGGCAGATGTGGACCTTCAATCCATGGGGTCCCCCGTCTAAGTCTCACTTCCACCTGCCCCCATTAAGCTGCTACTTGGTTCTGGTAGTGTGGCATCTTGGCTCTACTGTCCCAGGTCATTTGAGCTAATGTCTTGGGCTCTGGGTCCTAGCAAGGGCTTCACGGGCAGGGCAGGGCAGAGGGAAGAGGAAGAGCGGACTTAACTAGCCGGAACCTGCAGGAACAGTGACCAGGAGCTTTCGTAAAGGAAAGGGGCTTAGGGAGTGGGATGTATATTTAGAAATCAGGAGTCTGACCAGATTAGTGCAGAGATGGGGAAAAAAGCCCGAGTCCCCACGGTAACCTGTTTGCAGGAGCTGCCTAATTTAGCAGAAAATCACACAGGCCGGCCCTGGCATGGGCCGGTGGAAGGTATTTCCTCCCCAGCCTGGTCAAGTTTCATTCATAGGTACTGTCTAAAATTAGACCCTCTGCTTTCATTCTGCTCCAAGCTCCCTGCCTAGCGTAATATTTGGGAGAAACAGGCGCTCCATTAAAAGCGTGCCTTCCTCCCGCGGCCCCTGGCCTGGGAAGGGCTGTGCCCTGTCCTCGCTGGCGGCTGCTCTGGCTGCTGCGGCTCATAAACTCGGGTCTAAATTCAAAGCATCCGCTCTGACTGGTGACCCTGGGCTCCCAGGCAAACCCGGGCTGCCTCCTCCAGATCACACCCCACGCCTGGCCGGGTCACAGGAGGACCCATCTCATGCCTGTGACCTTTATCAGGGGAGGGCAGCTCCCCGGAGAGGGGAGCGAGACCTGGCACCTTGTGGGGCAGGTCCTGGTGACCTCTCTCCTGGGCTCGGAGAGCCTGCCAGCTGGCCTGGCCTGCTTCCCCGCTGTTATTATTGCTCTGCAACTCGACACAGTGCCAAGGAAAGACTCAGAGAGAGGGGGCTTCCGCACACCTCTGCCCCGGTTCGTTCATTTCGTAAACCTTCCCTGAGCATCCGCCTCTGGGGCCTTGGTCATGAGCTGCAGAATGAGGACGCGGTGGAAGCTCCGGGCCTCCGAGAGCTGGACGCAGCTGATGGAGGGGCTGGAATCACGGCGTGAGCATGGAAGGACCCAGGGCGCCAGCTTGTTGTCTCCTACTTCTGCCTCTGTCCTGGCCGTGGCTCCCACTCTTCCCCCAGCCTGCTGGTTCTTGTGCTCTGCAGTCCTCATGGGGACCTGGACTCCTATCTTGTGTGGGTGTGGTCTCAGTGCTAGCCATTGGTGCCGATACAGACTCTTCTTGCCGAGTTCCAATTCTAAAGTCCCAAGGAAGGTTTCTGATTGGCTTAGCTTTTATGGGTGCCTGCAGTTAGACCGGCAGCTGGGATTTAGCTCACTTGGTAGAGCGCCACTCTGCAGTCTCTGAGGTCCTGGGTTTGATTCCCAGCACCGCAAAAATGGGAGAAGGATGTGGCAATCCACTCCCAAGGCAATCCTGAAACAGCCGTTGAAAACCCTATTAGGTTTGCTATGAGTTGGATATGACTCAAGGCATCTAACAACAAGCTATAAAGAAGAAAGAGAAAGTTCTGAGTGTTGGCGTACCCCTAAAACTCGTATGTTGCTGCTTAACTTCCTGCCTTTAGGAGGTTAATTAGGTCATAAGCGCTCCACCCTCATCAACAGAATTAGTACCCCTATAAAAGTACCCCTATAAAAGGCTTGAGGAAGCCTGGTTGCCTTTTGGGGCTGGGATTTAACTCAGTTGGTAGAGCACCGCTCTGCAGTCTCTGAGGTCCCAAGTTCGATTCCCAGCACCACAAAAACGGAAGAAGGACGTGGCAATCCACTTCCAACGCAATCCCGAAACAGCCATTGAAAATCCTATGAGGGTCACTATGAGTTGGTCATGACTTGACGGCACCTAATAACAACAAGCAGTTAGACCAATATACAATGGCCAGAGGTGGAGCCTTGGTTGGCATGGTGGATTCTGCTGTAGCCAGGTGAATGAAGAACAGACATCCCCAGAAGTACACAGACAGTTTTAACCCTGTGCAATCACTGCTCTGCAGGAAGCCTGTGGAAACACAGAGGATCTCTACTCAGGCTTGGTACATCTGGGAGGGCTTCCAGAAGAGGTGACCTCTAAGCTGAAGGGTGGGATTTAGTTGGGACCTGAGAAGGAAGAGCAAGAAGATCATTCAAAGAGTGACCCGAGCAAAGACCTCAGGGCAAGATGCAGGGCAGGAAGCCTGGCACTGCCAGTTACTCGCTGCCCCTGTCTCTCAGCCTCAGTTTCCCCAAGTGTAGACAGGAATCCCAGCGCCCTCCTCCTACATATGTGACAGTGTCTGGCACAGGGGAACCTCAGTGTGTGTCATCAAATCCACCAGCCCTGGGTGCAGGACCCCTCCTGGGCAGGCGCTGCTCCATTGTCTGACTCCTCGTCACCTTCAAGTCTCAGCCCAGACATCCCAGGGGGAGGGCAGGCGCCCGTGAAACTGTAGGCACCCGTACAAGCTAAGCCAATCAGAAACCTTCCTTGGGACTTTAGAATTGGAACTCGGCAAGAAGAGTCTGTATTGGCACCAATGGCTAGCACTGAGACCACACCCACACAAAATAGGAGTCCGGGTCCCCATGAGGACTGCGGAGCACAAGAACCAGCAGGCTGGGGGAAGAGTGGGAGCCACGGCCAGGACAGAGGCAGAAGTAGGAGATAACAAGATGGCGCCCCTGTGTCCTTCCATGCTCACGCCGTGATTCCAGCCCCTCCATCAGCCGGGAAGCCCACCTCCCCTCCCACAGCCTTCTAGGCAGGTTCTTGCGCTGCCTCATCTCATCTCCTTCACAAAGCTTTTCCCCATTTGTAGCTCCTTGGTTTGTTTTCTTGTTTATAGTCTGCCTTTGACGGAGACCGAAAGGGCCCTGAAGGTGAGGGCCATGCCCATCTTGTCCTTTGCTGCCAGCTCAGGGCCATTCACGCACCTGGCATACAGCAGGTGCTCAGTATTTGTACAATTAATGACTGCAGGCTCACAGACATGCAGTCGGTCTTGGCCATCTCCTATGGGTAGGGATGGGTTTCCCTGGACATCTCTGGCCGAGGGCAGTGTCCAGAGTCCTCTCTGGAGTCCTGAACCCCTGTGAAGGAGACCCCTCACACGCCCTGGTTCCGGAAGTATCCAGAAAGCTGAGGTGGGACCACAGCCGTCCTCTTCCAAGATTCCTCCAGGGAGGCTGGATGGGGAGGGGTACGGGCTTGGGGCTCCTGCTCTGTCCTCAGTCTCCCCAGACACTGTGCCCTCGAGTCTGAGCAGATCTTCTCGCATCCCGCATCCGCATCTGAGCGAGTGAGCTGTAAGGGCAGGGCCGGCCCCAGGTGCCCCCCGACAGCCTTACCGTCAGGCCCTGGCACCAGCCCCAGCTGGAAGGCTGACCCTGCTTCCCGCTGCCCACCCCTCGCTCCTTCCTCCCCCTCTCCCTCATCAGCCACTCTGCTCCCTCCCCGATCTCCCCTGAAACATTCTAGAAACCTCCTCTGGGGCTCCCTTCTTGCCTCAGTTGGGCTCCCCTGCAGAAGTCCCTGACGTGAGGGTGTGTTTGCGAGTAGTTTATTTGGAAGGTGATTCCAGAAAGTACTGGCCAGGGGAGGGGGCGGAGAGACAGGAAGGCGATATTGGGAGCAGTTTCCAGCGAGCAGCTGAGCCTCCGCCCTGCCCTCCCCGTGGCCTGCCAGCGGGCGGGGAGCCAGGGTCTGGTCCCCATTCCGGAGTCCCCACTGCCCAGGCTCCGAGGCCCTATGGTGGGTGTTAACGCCCCAGCCCCTCCCGCCTGCCGTGTTTGTGGGAAGCCCTCAGACAGACTGTGAGGGCTGCTAGGTGGTCCTTCTGGGCCTAGGGGCAGGGGAAGGGTGCGTGTCAAGGGCACATGGGCAGGAGCCAGGCATCTGCTCATCTGACCATCACCTGAGCCTTCTGAGGGGCCTCTGAGCCACCTGAGGACCCCTCACGCATGCCTGAGAGCTGGCTTTGCACTGGCCTATCAGCCCCTGCCTGCAGCCATAGCCCTGTGGCATCCGATCCCGTCAGATCTCAGAAGCTAAGCAGGGTCAGGCCTGGTCAGTACTTGGATGGGAGACCGCCTGGGAACACCAGGTGCTCTAGGCTTGGGAAACGGACCTGGCGACCCCCTCCCAAAAATCAATCCGCCTCTGAAAACCCTATGAACAGCAGAGAAGCACTGACAATAGTGTTTCGCCTGTTGTACACAGGGTGGCTACGAGTCGGTTACCGACTCAAGGGCACCTAACAAAAACAACATCAGCCCCTAGTGAACTGCGCAGCCAAAGCCCCTCCAAGGGCCCTTTATGTCCCTATTTAACCTTCCACTGACCCCTATTCCCTCCGCTCAGTGCCAGACAGCGTTTGGGTCTGTGAGTGGGATTGGGCTAGATGTCCTTTGGCAGCAGGAGGGTGGGTCTGTTTCCTGAATGTCCCCTCCTGGGACCCAGTGAGTCATGTCCTCCGCCTCCTGCGCCCAGCCCCTTCCTCGCCTCCCAGACAGCGACTGGCTCCTGTCCTGGCCCTGCCTGCTCCTCCTGTTTCCCCCTTGAGGAATGGGGATTTGCTCAGGCTCTGGGGGTTTGGGGTGGGGTGGGGGACAATGGGCCTTAGCGTGGGTCACTAATGGGCCCTCAGCTGGGCTCACCAGGCTAGACCCTTGTCAGGAGCCCCGAGGGACAGGCACGTAGATTTTTTATGCAGCTCACCAGGTCCTTGAAGCACCAGGAGGCTCCCTTCCCTTGAGGCCCTGGGCCCCAGGGGGGAACTTGGGCACCGCCCGGGTCGGGCACCATGGCTGCAGCCCTGCTGAGCGGAGCTTGCAGATCTCCATTGATGGGTGAGGAAACAGAGGCTGGGAGCAAGTGAGTTACCGTCTATGGCCACGCAGCTGGCCAGGCTCTGGCTTCAAAGCTGGGTGTTTGAACTCCTCGGGGTTCCTGATTGGTGAGTGCCCAGCACTGTGCGCTCCACCTTGGAGGGGCCGAGAGGAACGAGACGGGGGCCACCACCTGAGCTGGGGGCTGAGTCAGGAGCTGGGGCCACTGCCCTTCCCACTCTCCCCCTCTGCAATCCACACCCTCAGCACAGAGCAGCCAGGGGAGCCTCAGAAAACAATCCTGATGGAGTCGCTCCCCTGTTTATGAACACTTCCGGCAGAAAGAGGATGAGACCGGAAGTTCCCACAAGGCCTCCCTGACCTGCCTCCACCTCCGGTTTTTGACCTACCTACTGAAGTCCAGGCGCTGGGATTTAGTTCAGTTGGTAGAGTGCCGCTCTGCAGTCTCTGAGGTCCTGAGTTCGAGTCCCAGCACCGCAAAATGGGAGAAGGATGTGACAACCCACTCCCTAGGCAATCCTGAAACAATCAGCCATTGAAAACCCTATGAGGGTCGCTATGAGTTGGACAGGACTTGATGGCACCTAACAACAACAACAACAACAGAACTCCAGGTTCCTTCACAGCAGCTATCATCTCTACTGGGAGCACCTGCTGCCTCCCATCCAGAAAAGCCTGCCCAGTGCTTAGCGTGATGGTCTCCAGGCTTAGCGCTAGCTTTCCTGACACTAGATTTCATTTTCTCCATTGCAGTTCTAGCCTGCATTAACGTCGCCCTGGGGCATCCAATCTCATCAGATCTTGGAAGCTAAGCAGGGTTGGGCCTGGTTAGTACTTGGATGGGAGACCACCTGGGAACACTAGATACTGCAGGCTTGGGAGAAGGACCCAGCAACCCACTCCCAAAAATCAATCCGCCATGGAAAACCCTATGAACATTAGAGAAGCACTGACAATAGTGTTTCCCCTGTTGTAGGTAGGGTCGCTATGAGTCGGATACCGATTCCACGGCACCTAACAACAACAACAACATTGCCATCCTCCTGCCTCAGCCTCTGGAGTTGCTAGGGTTGCAGGCCTGTGCCGTGGTTCCCGGCTTAGCCAACTTGGAAATGGACCTTGCTTTTGCATGATTAGGAACATGGAACCCCCTTAAATTTCTCACCCCAGGTACCTTGCTTCCTTCACACAAGACTAAAAAGGCCATGCCATTCTACAGTCCCAGCTTATCTAAGGAGTGAATTGCTCTTCCAGTGGCTGCCAGTTGGAATTTGTCATGGATATGTAGTTTCCTTGGTGCCAAGAAAGACCTTTCTGGAGGCTTAGTCTTGTGTTTGAATGTCAACGCCCGAAGGCAAGGGACTAATTAGCAATCCAGCTTTTCATCTCTCCACCTAGCCCTCTCCAGC
>VMDO01041529.1:0-11129 GCA_007922755.1 Pedetes capensis
TTTTGGAAAGGTGATTTAACTGACTACTGAGTTAAAAAGAAATTCGGTATATGTGGTTCAGTCCTTTTCTGTGTAGTGCCTTTGGGAGCCCATCTGCCCATTGGAAGCAGAACTTCTGCTCCCTCATGCTGGCATCTGCACAAAGAGATCTACAGAATTGTCTATAATCTGTGTAATTCAGAGATATGGTATCCACAAATCCACTTGACTGGCCAATCCAAGCCCATTCTTCAATGTCAGCTTTAGGAATGAGAGGGTATTGCTTTTATTTCCATCTACCTTACACATGTATTTTTCTTAATTTGTTTTGATGTCATGTTTCATAAAGATAGTGTTATTCATCATCCCCTTGACACCCATATACCTTCTAATCATTTGATCTCTGCTATAGATCAAATGTTTGTCTCCTTTCAAAATTCATATTAAAACTCAATTTCCAACACAAGTGTCAAGGGGTGGGACCTTTAGGAGGTGTGTATGTCGTGAGGACACCCCCTTGAGAAAAGGCATTGTTGTTGTTGTTAGGTGCCATTGAGTCGGTATCCAACTCATAGCAAACCTGCTTGCAACAAATGAAACACTATTATCAGTGCTTCTCTGCTGTTCATAGGGTTTTCAATGGTGGATTGATTTTTGGGAGTGGGTTGCTGGGCCCTTCTCCCAAGCCTACAGCACCTGGTGTTCCCAGGTGGTCTCTCATCTAAGTACTAGCCAGGCCTGACCCTGCTTAGCTTCTGAGATCTGATGGAATCGGACACCACAGTGCTATGGCTGCAGGCAATAGCATTATGGGATGTGGTAAAAAGTAGGGATGGGGATTAATTACAGGAAGTACATCACAAGTACACACCATAAAAGAGACTTAACCCAGAGTTCAGCCCCTTTTTGCCCTTTATCTAGACCCTGGCTTCTCCAGTTAAAGCTTCTATTTTCCTCTTGCCCAAGGATCCAACCACCTTCTTTGTTCTCATAGGTTTTTCATAGTTTTGGTGTTAAGCACTGGGATCCAGTCACATGTCTTTTGTTATTTCCCCACAAAATCTCCAAAGTTGAGTTTGAGGAAGGGAGAGAATGACTTACATTAAATTCTCCATGTTGTCCATAGTTAAAATTTCTTCCAACAATTAGGAATGTTAATGATTATAGGCACCACAAGGCTTAAATCCCTATCATTTACACATAGTAGGTTCTCACTAAATTTGCTTTCAAAAATTGGCACATTCATTCAAAGATGTTGTGATGATTATTCTTGATTGCTAATTTGATTGGATTGAGAATCACCTAGGAGATTAGTTAAGCAAACCTCTGGATGTGCCTGCTAAGGCATTTCCAGAGATGATTAGATCACGAGAGAGCTGGAATTCATATCATGGCATTATGTTTTTGTTGTTAGGTGTCATTGAGTCGGTGTCCAACTCATAGCAAACCTAGGTATAACAGGTGAAACAGTATTCAGAGCTTCTCTGCTATTCATAGGGTTTTCAATGGCTAATTGGTTTTTGGAAGTGGGTTGCTGGGTCTTTCTCCCAAACCTATAGCACCTGGTATTCCCAGGCAATCTCCCATCCAAGTACTAACCAGGTCCAACGCTGCTTAGCTTCTGAGATCTGAAGGAATTGGACACCACAGTGCTATGGCTTCAGACAATGGCATTATGGGATGTGGTAAAAAGTAGTGGTGGGGCTTACTTACGGGAAGTAGGTCACTAGGAGTGTATCATTGGGGGCTATATCTTCCCCTGGCCCCTGCTTGAACCACCTTTTTTTTTGCTTCCTTGCCCTCGTGATGTGAAGTGCTCCATTCCACCACAGGCCCACAATCAGGGATCCAAGTGATCATGTACTGAACCCCCTGAAACTATGAGCTAAACAAGTCCTTTAAGATGTTTTTCTCAGCTACTTGGTCAAGCAACATACGGAAGTAAATATTACAGATGTTTTAGATGACATTTAAAATCATATCCTTCATTTTAACTTTTATCTTTATGCTTTGAGGAAGATGATACTGCTTCAGGTGGCCTAAAAGGGGAGGGTGCTTGCATTTTAATAACCTAATCACAAGAAAATCCCCCAGACAAGGTCAATACTGTGCACAGATACAAGGCTAGGGAAGATTTCCAGTGAAATTTACATCTGTCTTTCTGATCCTGAGCTGTCGCTCTGAAATCACCTCCTAGGCCGCAAGGGATCAAGTTAATACTTTGAGGCTTCTGACATTTGTTGGTGCTATTATATTCACCTGTCCAGCTCTGCTTTGGAAGAGTTCCCTGTGTTCTACAGAATAGACGCTAGTCATTTCAGTTCCACAAGAAGGGAGAAAACACTCAGAAGAAATGGTTCAGAACTCTTTCTACTGCTTATTAGCCATTAAAGAAAGCAGGAAAGAAAGGAGGAGGAACAAAAGCACCAAAAGGAGAGACAGAAGAGACACAGAAGAGATAGGAAGGACATTCCAGAGCAAGACTGGGCTCCCTGCCATCTCCACTGTCTCTCCCTGGAGCTCTGTTCTACCCAGCTTTCACTCTGGCCCTGGAACCTGGCCCAGGACTCACTTCCCTCTGGACTTCCAGGGGGCTCTGTGGCCACTCTACCATCTCTGTCTTATTGTACATGTCCATTGGTCTTCCAGGGCCCTTCTGTCTCTCCTACCTCCTTCCTGCCTATGGGGGCCTGAGTCCCTGTGGCAGAGAAGTCAAGTAACTTGTCCACGTTTGCACAGATTATAACTAGGGGATCTCATTAGTTCTTTCTCTTTGGCATTGAGACAGGAGTATATTTGATTATATAACTAAGGAAATTAATGCATCACCTCCTTGGAGGAATTACTCATTTCCTCCTCTTTCTTTCATTGCTAACATATCTATTAGATGGGTATCTATGGTATCTATGCTCCTGTGTCCTCAGCATCTGAACTGCCCTACATTCTTGCATTTTGACTTCTGCAATCTGCCCATTCTACCATTGTTACAGTGACCTCCCCAAAGTTACCAGCAGCCACCTTCTTTCTAAACAAATGGCCTTTATAATCCTTCTGCTCGGTCCCACTGTAGCTTTTGATGCTATTGATGATATGGTCTTTGACATTTCAGTGGCCAGCAACATGCTTATTAAACAGGTTTGCACAGTCCTCAGATGTGCTATGAGATGGTACAATCTTAGGACAGTTGGGTGAGCTGAGTACATCCCAAACCTTATGACCAGAACTGTTCATTTGCTTTCAGGGTCAAGGGACATGAATTAGGGTTGAGTGTATAGCTCAGTGATAGAGCACTTGCCTAGCACGCATGCAGCCTTAGGGCCCATCCTGAGCGCACATATGCATGAGCACATACATACATACATACATACATACATACCTACCTAAATGGGATCAATAATCTTCATAGGAGGAAGGATTTTTCACACATGTGAATCCATCTTTGCAACAAAACAAATAATTTGCCTTTTCTGAATGATACCTAATCATTGGCAGGGACTATATATATAAGTCTTAAATCTTAAAGGTCTGGATAACTACATAATATTGATGTTTGCAACAAAATATAAGTAACCCTGATTTTAAAAAAACACAGAGATTTGGGGTCTTGAGGGAATGAAGTGGTAGAGGGCTTGGGGAATGGTTCTCATCTTTAACTGATAGTTCAGTAGGAAAATGCATCTCCTCAGGGTGTTTTGTATATAATTTTGTCTGTGAGATCCCCTTAATTTCTCTCACAGGGGTATGTGTGACAATCACAGAATATTTATTTTCTCTGAGGATGTTGCAGTTTCTGAAACGACAGAAGTAGTTCAAAATCATTACAGCTTTTGTTCTTCTGCCACATGGCCTGGAGAAAGCAGAGTCTCTGGTTGATTGGAAGCTGGAATCCATGTGGCTTAGCACACTCAGGAGAATGGAGTCGGCAGATTTAAAATGGATAATGTACTTATAATGACATGGACCATAGCATCCAGAGTACCTTCACACACACTGTCCCATCTGCCTTCTCCCACATCCTTGGGTCACACAGGAATTCTGATGCCAGGATACAGATCAGGAAATAAACGTCACAGCGTTGATGCTGCCAAGTCTCCACTGGCAGTAGAGGTAGAACAAGGTTAATGCCTTGGCCCTCACCCCAAGACACGGACTAAGTTCCCTCTTCCTTCAGTGCCATCTGGCTGCAAATGATCAGTTCATTGATAGGAATGGATTGTGGCAAAGACAGCATATCACAGGCATGCAGGGGATAATAGGTGTTCAGGTCACACATATTAATGACACTGCAGGGAGGAAGAAAATTTACTTTCTGAGAGGAAAAAGCCTATTACGCCAAGGTCAGAGGGTGGCATTTGTCCACTAAAAGGGTATATTGGGACTTGATCCGTTCTTGGCGATCCCATTACAGAGGGCAGTAGGCATTTCCAGGTGGGATCTGTCACCTCCCTGGCCACTGAATATTGGGCTGAGACAAACTCCCTCAGTGCTGGATGAGGAATTATTGTGCACTGTTAAAGTTCAGGGGCGCTCAGGCATCACCAGTACAACTTCTGGTTAGAACCCCAGAATCTAGAGAGAGAACACCATCAGGAACAATGTTATAAACAAGTAAGAATGGAAGTCTCTGTTGCTATGGAGCTAGAATATGTGTGGAAAAGAGCTGTAGGAGTGTCAGTCCTGCCACAAATCCTGGAGAATCAACGCTTATTACCACTGCACCCCTTACACACCTGTTGCTGTTGTTAGGTGCCATCGAGTTGAGTCCGACTCATATCAACCTTATGCACAACAGAATGAAACACTTCCAACATTGTACCATGCTGAGCACCATTGTCAGTGCTTCTCTGCTACTCGATGGGCGATTGTTTCAGGAGTGGGCTGCCAGGTCCTTCTCACAAGACTACAGCATTCGGTATTCCCAGGCAGTCTCGCATCCAAGAAAAACCAGGCCCGACCTGTTTAGCTTCCAAGATCTGATGGGATCAGATGTTAGGGTGGTGAGGCTTACACACATAGCTAAGCACATATATGACACATGTGCGTGCGTACACACGCATGCATGTGGGTACCCACGTGCACATGTACACACATGCACACATATGGGGCAGGTGACCCTGCTTTCCCAGCTATCGGTGACTGGAACAGCAGCAACCCAAGCTGAACCACTCAGCTTCACCGCCCCCTCCATCTCTCCATCCCTCTCTCCCTGAAATTGAGAGACAGAGGCAGAGCACATGGGAGAAGATAGCAGTGTCACGTGGGGATCAAGGACCTAGAAGGAAAGTCCACCAACTCAGGCCATAGAGACTCCAACTTTATTCCTCTCTTTTTAAACGTTGGTCGTTTGGCTTCTTTGAGTTCAGAAGCTGCTGCTTCGGTTTCCTTTAATAAATTTTACCAAGAATTAAGCTAATTTGAAGTGAGTTTCAGATATTTATAACCAGAGTTCCAATAAAACTGAGGGGGATCCCTGGCAGGTGATACACCCCTAATACCACCTCTACTGTTCCCACACTGTCCATGATAGATGGATGAGCAGTTAGTTAAATGATCAATCAAATTGAAATACTTAGCCAGGCACGGTGGTGCACACCTGTAATCCCAGTGGCTTGGGAGGTGGAAGCAGGAGGATCACAAGTTCGAGACCAGAGGCAGTCTGTGTAACTTAGCGAGACCTTGTCTCAAAAAGTAAAAAAAAATGGACTGGGGGTGCAGCTCAGTGGTCCAGCACTTGCACAGCATGCAAGCGTGAGGCCCTGGGTTCAACCCCCAAAACTGCAAAAAAAAAAAAAAAAAAAAAAAAATTGAAATACTTTTTAAAAAGTGATCTCTTTTCTTGGTAGGTTTCAGAGCTCCTAAACAGCAGCTGTTAGAAAATATATCAGCTCTTTATGATTTTAATTATGTTTAAATTTGCATAGACACAAATACCCGGAAAATAAGTTTAATTGTCAGTTGTGAAATAGGAAGAAATATGAAAGTTTGTTTTTATTTTTGTCAGTTATAAAATACTATTTACTCATTACAAAAAAATATTATGTGCCAGATGTTATGCTAGAGGGCTTATATTTTATCTGATCCTAACCATAACCTGTAAGGTAATTATTATTCCTGTTTTAAGGTGAGAAGTGTGTGTGTGTGTGTGTGTGTGTGTGTGTGTGTGTGTACAAATCATTAAACCAAACAAAAGTTCATACTGTGGACTAACCATAAAAAATAAGAGACCCAGCATGGTGGCCCATGCCTGTAATCCCAGTGACTCAGGAGGCAGAGGCAGGAGGATCACAAGTTTGAGGCCAGAGGTAGCCTGTGTAACTTCGTAAGACCCCATCTCAGGATAAAAAAATGAAAGATGGGCTGGGGTACAGTGCAGTGGTACAGCACTTACAAAAGCATGCATGCAGCCCTGGGTTCAACACCCTAGTACATATATATATATATATATATATATACATATATATATGTGTGTGTGTGTGTGTATATATATATACACATATATATACATATATTTGTGTGTGTATATATATGCATATACACATATATACATATATACACACATATATACATATATACATACATATACATACATACATATACATATATACATATATACACATATATACATATATACACATATACATATATACATATATATACATATATACACATACATGCATATATATGCACATATATGTATATGTATGAATATATATGTGTATATATACGTATATATGAAAAAGAATAAGGGTTACTATAATGTAATTCATAACACTTTTAGTCCTTTGAAACAAATGTACACAGAAAAAGAAAGCTTACCTTGGAGAATCTACTTATGTTTGTCTGTGCAGCCAACATAAGGATATAAAGGATTGAGCACACCCGCCATATTTGGTGAGAATGGTTAAGTATGAAAGATACGTGCACATTCCACTTATTGCCAAGGCAGACAAGAGGTGGCATGGTGCCATGGAAAATGGGACTTCTCTGGTGGTTTGACATGACTGTGATTTGCATTGTTGAAAGAAGTATGCTCTTGGCAACTTCATGGCTTTGGTGGCAGAAGATAGGGTTTTTGTAAAAATGGTAACCATGTGCTCATCTCCTCTGGATGTGAGCTGATTGCATTTTATATGCTCACGCACATGTCAGCAATGAGATTTTAAGGGTTCCTCCAGTTATTAAATTGACATTTGGGAGCCATTCTTTTATTTAAAATTTTAATTTCCCAAGTAATCTATATTGACTAGAAAAAAACTGAACTAATACCTAAGAACAACAACAACAAAAATAAAAACACGTAAAACTCTTCTATTGGTATCTGGACTAATGTTCTTCCACACTTTTCTTAAGTATCTATAAACTTAAATATCTTACAAAAGTCAGGTCATACTTTTCCATCACTTGCATTATTTTACTTATCAAGTTTCCAGGATTTTATCATTGTAGGGAAAGAGTTCTCCATGAGTCCTTCATGTCCCTGCACATCTTGCAACAGACGTGCTCCCTGCCTTTCTCTGGATCTGTCTTTTCCTGGATGTCTACATAAAGATACTGTATCCCTCCAGAAAAAGGGGCAAGTTTGTTTCCAACTTGGGAGATAGCAATAGTATCTTCCTCCCCAGCTAGGAGCAGGTGTACTTGTTGTTATAAAATATGTGGGTTCCCTAAGCTCAGTTCCTCTCCTGTAATGGAACCCATTGTTGATGGTGGAGTATCAGTCACCTGGACCTCTTCAGGACACCCTGTGAGAATTGGGGATCCAGAAACTGGCAGAAAGCAATCCTTATAGTCTGGCTATAGCAATTGCTATGAATAAGAGTCCTTGTCTCTGACCCAGGAGTCTTTGTCTTCTGTCAGTGTCCATTTGACTACAGCAGACTCACTAGCATACAAGTGAGGTCAAATCTCAGATTCTCCTCGGTTCTTGACAATCACATCATTAAACCATCTGATAGCTACATTTTAATGGATGCACCACTAAGTCTTTCTTCAATTCTCTATGGCTGGAATCTCAAACTGTTTCTACTATCTTGTCCTGGAGTGTAACATTACATATAACATATTTATATATTCATTGCTTATAGATGAATACAGTATGTATTGTTTATAGATGACTATATCTGAATGCCCCCATGTGTCTGTCAGCTTGTTATGCCATGAGGACTTCCATGTTGCTGTGATGCTGAAAGATATGCCACGGGTATTTCAGACACTAGCAGGGCCAGCCATGGTGGACAGGTTTCAGCTGAGCTTCCAGACCAAAATAGACTAGGGAGAAGGACTTGACATCCCACTCCCAAAACAATTAGTCATCAAAAACCCTATAAATAGTAGAGAAGTGCTGTCAAATATGGTGCCAGAAAGTGAGAACCCCCAAGCTGAAAGACACTCAAAAGATGACTGGAGAAGAGTTGCCTCTTGGAAGTAGAGTCATCCTTAAGGATGGAAATGGAGTAATGTCCCTGGGACCTCCATTTGCATGACTCAAAATGAGACAAAACATGTACAATAATAGGCTCAATCATAAAAAGATTGTGAGCATGGCACAGAATCAGGGAGTGTTTCGTTTTGTTGTACATAGGGTCACTACGAGTTGGACCAAACTTGATGGCACCTAACAACAACAACAACAACAAATTTTTGGATGACAGTTGTGTTACTTAACTTTCTGTTACTGTGACAAAATACCCAATAGAATGGATTTATAAGACAGATAGGTTTGTTCTGACTCATCATTTTAGAGAGTTCAGTTCCTGGCTTCTTGGCCTGTGGCCTTTGCGCCTGTGGTGGTACAGAAAATCCTGGTGAAGGAAGCTGCTTACCAGGAGGTAGGAAGCAGAAAGAGAGAGGAAGGGCCCTTGAAAGGGACATTTGGACTTCTTCAAAGATGTGCTCCCAATGATCTAATTTCCTTCCTCTAGGCCCCACCTCCTTAATATTCCATCAACTCCCAGTAGTGCCACAGGCTAAAAACCCACACCTTCAACAAATGGGGCATTGGGATCTACTTAAGATGTAGCCGTAATTCAGTAAAGTTTTCCTTTGGTTGAATGGGAAATGCAACCCCATTTTAGATCTTCTGGGTAGTTGGAAATGAACTTCTATGAGCGGCTCTTTGTCACTGGTCCTTGAGGTCCGCCTTACCAGGGGAGGCTAGGTCAAGAAGAACAGATGGCAGGACGGGCCCAGGTATCCGAGTCTAGTCACCGCGGACCTTGCTGTGAAAACAAAAGGAGGCAACAGGTCAGGACCGCTCAAGGACAACGTCACTCAAAAACAAGTTCTCCTCTACCGTCTGACTCGCACTTGCTGTCAACGCCAAGGTCATGCACACAAGGCAAGACAATGCTGAGGCTATAGTTGGGCTGACTCAGCTGGTGAATATGCAGTGAGCCGCTTCTAAATGTAGACAGTTACACAGATAGGGAAAGGGGGAGTTAGGGCGCCATGATTTGTCCCAAACACCAAAACGGGCAGCACTAACATGGAAAGGGTTGGATGGAAGCAGCCTGAGGGACTCATTCTCTTGCAATTCTCATTGGTGAGAAGAGGAAGGGCAGAAAGGGCTGAACTTCCCACGCACCCTGGAGGCATGAGAAACTGACTCCTGACAGGCTCCCCGAGGAGCAGGAGGCAAGTGGGAGGTGGCCGCCTGGCAACCTGATCTCAAGCCTGGCTTCTGCCTCTGCTCAGGGAAGACCAAAGGCGTTTATTTTCCTTTTGTGGTATTAGGGAATTGAACCCAGGGCACTCCACCACTGGGCTGCACTGTTTTAATTTTTATTTTGAAACAAGGTCTCATTAAGTTGCACAGGCTGCCTCTGACCTCAAACTCACAGTCCTCCTGCCTCAGCCTCCTGTGTCGATGAGATTACCAAGGGCATTTTCAGTTGCAGTCCCCTGTGGTGGCCTGCAGCAATGGATGGTGCATGTCACCAGGGCACCACAGTGGAGTCACTGCACTGCACTTAGCTTTGCCTCCTCTTTGATGATCTCCCCAGCTTCTAGCACGTGCTAACACTTACTGGGGCACAGTCTCCAGAAATAGATCTCCCACCCTCAGAGCGGAGCTGGGATTCAGCTCAGTTGGTAGCGCACTGCTCTGTAGTCTCTGAGGTCCCATCACTGAAAAAATGGGAGAAGGATGTGGCAATCCACTCCCAAGACAATCCCGAAATAGTCAGCCATTGAGAACCCTATGAGGGTCGCTATGGCTCCCAACAACAACAACCCTCAGAGCTGTGCCTCAGGGACCGTTGTCCTCTGTCTTATACCACCAGGCAAAATTGCCACTTCCTGTTAAGTTAAACTTGGCACCGTAAGGTACTTAATAATCAGATCAGCGCAAGAGTCAGGAGGGTGGGTAATGTTACAGATGCTCCTTGACTTATGACGATGGTCCATCCTGATAAACCCATGGTAGATTGAAAAGGCATTCAGCACACCTAACCTACCAAACATCCTAGCTTAGCAACACAACACCTCACAGAGTGGAAGTTGTTTCGCTGGTGATTGTGGGGGGCTGACTGGGAGCAGAGGTTCACTGACACTGACCAGTGTCACAACAGAGGATTGGAGCACATACAAGTGTCCTGGGAAAAGATCCAAAGCGACATTGGAAGAATGGTTTCTACTGAATGCATATGCTTTTGCACCATCCTAAAGTTGAACAGTCCCTGGAGAATGGCATCATGGTTGGGAGTGTGGCAGGTCAATGAAAAAAAAAAAAAAAAAAAAGGAAAACCCTCCACCAGATGGATTGACACAGTGTCTGCAACAATGGGCTTAAACATGAATAAGGTCGTGTTCCTGGCACAGAATCAGGAAGTGTTTCAATCTGCTATACATAGGGTTGCTATGAGTCGGACTTGACTCCATGGCACCTAACAACAACAAAAGTTGAACAATCTTAAGTCAAACCACAGTAGTTAGGGACAGTCTGGGCCCATTTTATAGAGGAAGTGGGGGGGGGGTAGTTAGTAACCTTTCCCAGGATTCTTTAGCTTGTAAGTAGCAAAGCCAAAGGTGAATACCTTTGATCCTTCACAGGACATAGCACCAAGACTAGAATACCGTAAGTCTTTATTGGATGTGTGGAAATTCATGTCAGATGGATTACCGGAAGGGGGCATCAAGAAGCTCCAAAGCCA
>VMDO01041530.1:0-11125 GCA_007922755.1 Pedetes capensis
TTAGATAAGTGTTAGGGTTTCTCCAACCTTCCATGTCTATTAAACTTTACTTCATGTTTTATATGTCTTGGCTTCTCTTTGTTGTATTCTAGATGTTTTTCTTTCAAATTAATGTTTGTTTAGCTAATTTCACCTTTCTGTGTATCAGATCTTCAATTTAATTTACCATGGAGTTTTTCTCTGTAATTATATATTTTCATTTCCTAAATTCTATTTTCCTTCCAAATCTGGGTCATTTTGAATAATTTTCTTTTATATATAGATATTTTCTAGGTCATATTTTTAAATTAAAACTATACAATATATAGTAGCTATAACTCTCTGGTAATTCTAAATTAAAAAAAACATCCTAACATTTTTCTAAAGAGTTTACTAAACTATTTTCAGACAGGAAAACTTTTTTTCTGATTCTTCTTTGTCTTGGTCCTCATTTATCATTTTCTGTTTCCATAAGAATGATAAGCTCATAAAAATGATTTGAAGCTTAGGGTGAAGATGTGTTCCTTTAGAAAGCACTTCCATCTGTTTTTGGCAGGCACATGTTGTGTCATTGGCCTAGAATTGCTTCAGCTAAAGTCATGGCTGGGGCGTATTAGAACCACCTAGGAGACAGGAATCTATATCTCAATATCAGCAGTGCACAGGATGGGCATGAACTCGTAGGGATCTAATTTCTCTTTTGATCTTCTCAGAGGCCAGGCACATTCTTTGACAACCCCCTGCATGTATGTGCTAAGTGGGGAGAGAGAAACATTTACTTCTGGTTCTTTCTTAAAATGAGGGTGAGGACCATATGGATGAAAGATTTTTTGAGGAAGTATGTTATGATTACATTCAGTGGGACAGGCCTTAAGCTCCGTTTTGTATTCGAGAGGCCTCTCATAAGAATGCAAGAACTGTGAAGTCAGACTTATTGGCTTCAGGTTTCAGCCCTACTAATTTCTGACCATGTGTCCTTGAGAAAATTACTTTACTTTTCTGTGCTTCAATTGCCTCAACTGTGAGATTGAGGAAGTAGTGCATCTTATCATGTACAGTCATTGTACAAAGTGGGATAACACATGTAAAGCTTATAGAAAATTCTGGACATATAGGTGTGCAATTAATATTAGATGGACTTAGCCTTTTATGTAAAGATTTATCATTATCAGCTATCAAGAGAGTTACAAAATATATATAAATAATTCTAATAAATCTAATGTGATATTTTTCCATAAGTGATACAATGAAGCTGTTATAATAATTTAAAAGAAGGAAAGAGTATTTCACCAAAAATAGCATAAATACACATAAAACATCAATACAGAAAACAGTTTTCTTTTCTGGATCAAAGTATTATGGGGACATAGACAAGTAAACCGCCTGCCATTTTCCTAACACTCTTCTAACAAGCCAAGTAGAGAAATGGGCACAACACGGATGCACAGGTAAATAGACTTTCACTCACATAAATCCTCTAAATGGTTGTTGTGGATATCTTCTTATTGACTTGGACTTAGTTTGTGCTTTCATATCTTTCATATACATATATACATATATATGTATGTGTATATATATATATGTGGGCTGGGATTTAGCTCAGTGGGTAGAGCACTGTGCTGCAGTCTCTGAGGTCCCGAGTTCAATTCCCAGCACTGCAAAAATGGGAGAAAGGCCTGGCAATCCATTCCCAAGGCAATCCCAAAACAGGCAGCCATTGAAAACCCTATGAGGGTCACTATGAGTCGGATACCGACTCGATGGCACCCAACAACAGCATAAACATATATATGTGTGTGTGTGTGTAAATATATATATATATACATACATATATATACACATACATACATATATATGTGTGTGTGCATATATATATATATATATATATATATATATATATATATATATATACACACATATATACATATACATATATATATATTTTTTGGGGGATATCTTCCCCAAAAGTAAAAAAAAATTAAAATTAAGTATTCAGAAGTTATAAACATCTACCCTTCAATGTAGGGACAAAGGCAAATTTTGTCTTATTTTATCATGATTATTCTTATTACTTTTGGTCAAAGTCTTGAAATCACCAAGGGATAGTTCTGTCGAAGCTCTGGCCACAATGCCCTGGATGCCCTCCTCCAGCATCTGCCTTTAATCACAGACAATATGGTTTGTGTTTAGAATCGAATGACTGTCATCATCTAGCACTAATGTTCTCTGTCACAGGGACTTAACAACCCATTTGGGGAACACTCTCAGACACTTTCAAATTCAATATTCTCTCCAAACTCCTGGCTTTTCATTAACCATGCCATGTGGATTTCCAAGGCCTGATTCCCAACGGTATTATTTTTCCAAAGAGGTCATGAGAGAGAAGTGTTTCTTTTTTCCTTTTTTTTTTTAAGCAAGTACATATTTTAGCATATCTTAACATGTAACCACACTGTAGCTCCTATGTGGAAGTCTACATTCACAGCCAATATTCAGGATTCAGGATTCAGACTAATTTTACAATAGAAAGTATATTTTGCTTTTGGATTGCATAATATGCAATTACCCACCACATGATTGAACTGAATTACAAACTGTTCTTGATTTTCTGCATGAAGCTTAGTTGGCTCTTTGATATATATTTTCTCATTAGTTTTCCCTTGATTTATTTATGATATTGTTATGCATATAAAGGGCAGATTGCTGAAGTTCACATTGCAATGATCGAATTAGCAGTTGAAAAATTCACAGTTATGATGTGCAAACGATTCCCTAAATGTGCTGAAGGTATGCTCTACCCTCCCCCCCATAATTGCAAAACTGTCAATTCTATCTTTACAACACTTGTCACATCTGTCCTCTGTTTACCTTTCCTATAGCCATCATTTCAGAACCTGGTCCTCTCTTGCCTTGAAAAATCAAAATATTTTTCTAATCATTTTCCACACTTCCAGGCTAATCCCCTTGAAGTTCATGCTTCTTAGTGCTGCAAGATTGATTGTCTCTCAAATCACTATCATACTTATTACTCCCAAGCCAAAGAGGAAAGACTGGAAGAAAAGAAAATATAAGAGGAAAGGAGGAATAAAGAGAAGTAAGATAAAGATGTGGGAAGAGCAAATACGTTTCTATAAGGAAAAAAATAGAGAATGCAAATAGGAAAATAGCATGGTATGGAGAGAAAAGAAGGCTGAGAGAAAGATTGCTATATGTTACAGTGGAAAGCAGGCAATGCTCTGTTCTGTGGATTTCTTTCTGATAGTATCCTTCTTTAATGGGACTCATTTTAATGCAGTTGGAAAATAGGCAGATGATAGTTACTGCCATTACACACTTCAGTAGAACATTTCTATTTAATCTGCCTAACTAGGTACTTCTCCACCTGTGTGTATCACTCTGCTCATTTAAATAGAAGGTGATTGTCACTGCATCCAAGCCCAGGATGATATAATTAGGCCAATTTCAAATATTTATGTGAATAAAAGTCAACCTTCTCTTGTGCCCTCTCAGCAGGGGCCATTATTGATTGGATGGTGATGAATTAGTGAGATGTCCTGTGAGTATGGGTAGGGGGTGTAGAGGACATATGCTATCAGGGCTGATTATGCCACATGCATTTAAAGTCTAAGGAGTACGATGAGAGAAGAATGTTGTTCACAGGCTTCGTTTTTCACAGTGTAAGAAATCTAAGATAGGCTACAGTGAAAAACAAAGGGGTCACCACACATTGGGATTGGAAGTGATGTCTCTTTGTTTCATTTTGTGATTCTAACAGCCAACTTACAAAGAGGAGCCAGCCTGAAAATTCTGAAGTATATGATAACGATTTAGTGTCACACAAAATCAAATTGGAAAAGTAGAAATCATACTAATTACTATTTAAGAATGGAAGAAAGTTGGAACTGAAAATGTAAAAATTTAGTAATAGTAATATTTATGAAATATACAACACACTAAAATAAAAGTTTATTTTTAAAGAAAAATAAATGGGTAAGTTTAGCTGTATGGCTTTATAAATAATTTCATCAAATCATATTTCAAATAGTATAAATTAAAATAAAGAATAAAAATATATAAGGGAAAAACATGCTTGTACAGTTAAGATAAATGTTACTGTCTTTATCATTTCTATTCTAATGACACAAATTCCTTACCAGGAGGATTGAAAATTTATTTATTTTTTAATCAATATATCTCTATTCTTAGCTCAAGGAATGTGGCAATAATTTAATTATAACTGTTGGCATGGATAAACGGCTTGATTATATTTGAGAGATGCATGATGTCCTCACCATTAAGGACGAATGAATGGTATCAGACATTTCTATTATTTTAAGTAATGATTAGTTGAAAACTCTTGTTGAAATATATTTTCATATCCAAAATATATGTATAAATTAAAGGTAAAGGTATGATTCTTATAAAGATTTTAAAGACAAAATATTGTAGTGTTAGTGCTGGAAAGCAGTAGTTTTTAAAATATAAACCATCTATTGATTATAAGGGCTGGAATTTAGCTGAGTTGGTAGAACACTGTGCTGCAGTCTCTGAGGTCCCGAGTTCAATTCCCAGCACTGCAAAAATGGGAGAAGGACCTGGCAATCCACTCCCAAGGCAATCCTGAAAACAATCACCCATTGAAAATCCTATGAGGGTCGCTATGAGTCAGATACCAGCTCGATGGCACATAACAACAATTAATTACAAATTAGTTTAAAAGTGAAGCCACAGAAAATAGTGAGTGAATAAGCAACCATGGTGCTTTCATACAATGGGATATTATTCAGAAACAACAGGAAACAATCTATAAAGCCATGTAACAACATGGAAGAAACATATGTATGATAGTTACTAAGTGACAATGTACTGATGCTTCCAACTATATGGCATTTTGGAAAAGGCAAAACTAAAGAGGAAATTAAAAATTAATGGCTGTTATAACTAAGCAGGAAAAGGGAGGATGACTAAGCAAGATGTATAGATTTTGGGACAGTGCAACTATTCTGTATGATATACTAATGGTTAATGAATGTACATTTGTCAAATCCCATAGATCCTTATAACACAAAGAATGAAACTATGTAAACTATAGACTTTAGTTCATAATAAAATTTTAATAATGATTCATCAATTATAGTAACTGCACCACACTTAAGCAAGATGTGTCATAGAGGAAATTGTGGGACAGAGAGATGGGTTATATGAGAGCACTTTATATTTTCTACTATTTTTTCTGTAAACCTAATAATGTTTTAAATAATAGTGTATCGCATGTTTCTAATGAGGACACAAAATATATAGCTAAGGCTTTGTAAATGAGACACAGGAATGGAGGAAAGTAAAGGATTCTAATAAAAATACAAGGAAAAGACAGAGGAATGCCCCGAGGGTCTTTGGGATTGAATCTTAAAAGAACTTCCAAAACAAATTTTAAATAGGCTGTTGGTATTAGTCAGATAGAGTATAATAAATAGAAACTGATAGCACATACTATTGGAATCAGGATGTTTAATATATCATGTGTTCATTTATTCATGTAGATGGTAAACAAATATTTGTCAATTGCTCACTGTGATGGGTTGGGCAGTAGGAATGTAGTAGGAAACAAGACCAATATTTTTGCCCAGCCTCTGAGCTTCCGTTCAATTAGTCAATTGTATGTGCACCTGTGCTTCAGGGGTTACTGCTAGGGGTTCTAGGTGCAGCTCAATTCCAGTGGAAATCTTGTCAGATGACTGACAAAAACACCAATACTATGTTTTCCTTACAAAATTCCCCTCTTTGGTGCTTCCTATCTATATTCAGCTCCTATTATCAGTGTCCTAACATTCTGACCTGATCACAAAACACACTTGAAAATGAATTAATATACAGTGCCATTGTATTTAAGAATTTCCATGGGTAAGACCATTGCTAAGATTTTTATGTCTTGCCCCAGTTAATTCAGGATGCTGCCACAAACTACCAAAAGCTGAGTGGCTCATACAAAGCATTTTTTTTTCTCACTGTGCTGGAAACTAGGAAGCTCAACATCAAGCTGCCTGAAAGTGTGGTATTGGATGAGGGCAGGCATCCTGGTTTGCACATAGTTGTCCTATTTTATCCTTCAATGGCAAAGACCAGCATACAACAGTAAACTCTCATGTTTCTTCTTATAAGAGAACAAAACTTATATCTACCTGCACAATCTTGTTACCTTCTATAGTTCACACCCCCTTAATACCATTATATTGGGGGTGAAAATTTTAACATATGAATTAAGTAGACACAAACATTAAGACCATCACACTGACATTGTTGTGTTTCTTATTTTTTTTTCATATTATCCCATTAGGTAAATAATAAAATGTATTATAGCCAGGGAAACTGAGCCTCAGATTCTATGGATCACTAGAAACTGCACAACTAACAAGTTGTGAAGTTGAACTCAGAGCTCTCTCCAGAGCCCAAGCCTGTGCCAGTATCCTGTGCTTCCTTTTGCTACAGTTAGGCGCTTACATTTTGAGAGAGCATAGATCCTGATCAGAGAGTTCTAAAGATTTTCCCTCAAACTGAATTCTATTAATTATATTCTGTTGTTGTTAGGTGCCGTTGAGTCGTGTCCGACTCATAGAGACCCTTACAGGGTTTTCAATACCTGATTGTTTCGGGAATGCCTCGGGAGTGGGTTGCCACGCCCTTCTCCCATTTCTGTAGTGCTGGGAATCGAACTCGGGACCCCAGAGACTGCAGAGCAGTGCTCTACCAATTGAGCTAAATCCCAACCCAATTATATTCTAGATCCAGGAAATTCCCATATGTATGTAAAAGTTACTTAAATAATTCTGGAATGACCTATTATTAGCTAAGAAAAATATTTTTAACAGTAGTCACCTTAATGACTTGTGACAATACTGCTCATGACCACTAGGAACCAAAACACTTTTTTTTTTTTCTCTTGGATGAATACTATATTTATTAATCCAGACTCAGGCAAGTTTGTGCTAATTATACCCATTGTACTGAGTAACCGCAAACCTTTAAAAAAAAGTGCTGTTCAACTAGTTATGGGAAAATCACTGTATGAGAGTAGAAAAAGATCTAGTTGCCCTATATGTTTTCTAATAACAATAAACACTAGTAATTGTGAACATTGACTATTGGGCATGGCATATATAAAAGATTCAACTAGAAAACTCGGAATCCAGGAAAAGACTTTGGCCCTAAATGAAAAAGAGACAAGTGATTACAAATGTATATATTGAAAGTTAAAAGGTACAAAGAATACAATTATAGCTTTTATTATTCCTAGATTATCTGAACTTCTTTTTATTATTTGAACAAATATAGATCTCAAATACGTTGAATAGGAAAACTTCTATTATAGCTTGATATCTTAATATTCATTTTAGAAGAAAGTCAAAATACTTACAGTATGTATGTATATGTAGGAGAAGGTATGTTTCTCAATTTTTCTTTTATTCTTGAGGAAAATGAAAACATATAATTTCTATAACTGAAGATGTCACTGACTCAATGATAGATACTACAACTGGAGGCAAGCTACTAATAGAAACTGGCAATCAGAATAGTTCCTTTCAAGCTGTAGACAAAAAAAGTCCAGGAAATCTTTGGAGCTTTCTTGGGATCAACAGAGTGAGGCAAAAGCAGCAGAGAGCCTGGATAGAAGGTGGAGCATCTGACACTCTAACAAAACAGCTCCATTTTCCTTGCTTTATATTCCAGATGTAAGCACAGAATTTTCTTGAAATAAATGCTTTCTTGCCAAGAAAAATAATTAGAAAACTATTGGGTCTAGAGATTATGCTTTGAAAATTTAACCAAATATAATAATGGCTGTTGTTGTTGTTGTTAGGTGCTGTTGAGTCTGTATCTGACTCATAGCGACCCTTGTACAACAGGGGAAACACTATTGTCAGTGCCTCTTTGCTGTTCATAGGGTTTTCAATGGCAGATTGATTTTTGGGAGGGGTTTGCCAGGTCCTTCTCCCAAGCCTACAGCTTCTGGTGTTCCCAGGCGGTCTCCCATCCGGGTACTAACCAGGCCCGACCCTGCTTAGCTTGCGAGATCTGACGGGATCAGCTGCCACAGGGCTACAGCTGCAGGCATAATAATGGCATATGTCACACAATCAAATATAGGAACAGCCACGTAGAAAAATGAAAAGAACAGTATGAGATAATACTAATAAAAGGAGTATAAAGGTGAAAAATACTAAATAGATTTTACAAATGTATGCTGAGGAAAAATTATTGCAGAAAAATAGGTCTTCTAACAAATGAGAACAGACACTGAAAGGCAATAATTTAAACATTTTGAGATATTAGGCTCACTTAAATCAATTTAATAATACCATAAGGGAAAGTTAAATTTGGTCCTTTGGAAAGAATGAAAAAAATCTTGAAAAATTTGACTAGGTACTTGTGGAAATTTATATCTGCATCATGCCTAATGATACAGAAGGCAATTAAATAATGAAGTTGGATTGAATATTTAATGAATCATTTAAAGTTTAATTCACAAATATTTGGGAAACCAAAGGATGTATTCTATAAAAAAGAATAAAAAATAGGTCTGAAATGTGTTGAAAGTGGCATATTTTGTAATAGACAATTGTTCTAACTGGCACATTACATAAGACAGATCCCCAAACTTTAAGATTCAAAGACATCCCAGGTTATGTTGTTGTTGTTGTTAGGTGCCGTCAAGTCAGTACCCGACTCATAGCAACCCTCATAGGGTTTTCAATGGCTGGCTGTTTCCGGATTGCCTTGGGAGTGGATTGCCAGGTCCTTCTCCCATTTTTGTGGTACTGGGAATTGAACTCCGGTCCTCAGAGACTGCAGCGCAGCACTCTACCAACTGAGCTAAATCCCAGCCCATCCCAGGTTATAGTGAAATGATATTAAATTTTTTTGGATCATGATCAAACTTTTTAGCTTAACATTTGGTGATTTTCATTAACTCATCCCAAATTCATTCTTTGCTTTTAATGGGAAAGATTTATTAAATACTCAAGGTGAACATTACAATGCAGAAGCATACACATTGTATTCAAGCATTTTTAAAATTTATCTTGTTCTTTTTATGTAGAAGGGTGTCCTTTTTCTATGCACTTCTCTTGGAAAACTCAAGTGCAAAGATATTCCCTCATTTTTGGCATTTTGGAAACAATTCAAAGTGTGAATCTTAAAATATAGGCTCAATTTTGTAATTTCATGTTATCTAGCAATTCCACTTTTTTATCTCCAATTGAGTTTTCAGTATTTACTGAATATTTAATGAATAAATATGTATTATACATCGAATGAACTATAATTCCTTGAGATAAGGATCTTTGCCTATTCCCTTCAGTTTCTTCCAAAAACTACCATATAACTTGGTGATCGCATAGAGTCAAATGTGTTTTGTTTTTAATTTAATAATTGTTGTTATTCTTGTTGTTGTTAGGTGATGCTGAGTTTGAGTTCCACTCATAATGACCCTATGTGCAACTGAAGGAAACACTCCCCAACACTGTCTCATGTCCAGGACTATGTCAGTGCTTCTCTGATATTCATAGGATTTTCAATGACCGATTGTTTCAGAATTGCTTTGGGAATGGATTGCCACATCTTTTTCCCATTTTTGTGGTGCAGGGGATTGAACCTAGGGCCTTAGAGAGTGTAGAGGAGCACTCTACCAACTCAGCCAAACCCCAGCCACAATTTAATAATTAGTAAAATGAATGTTTTTTCTAATTAAAACAACATTTCTTGACTGTTTTACCAAACACAGTTCCATCTTTAAAGTCTAATGAAAGATGTTGTTAGGTGCTGTGTAGTCAGGTCCAACTCACAGCGACCCTCATTGAGTTTTCAATGGCTGATTATTTCAGGATTGTTTGAGGACTGGGTTGCCAGGCCTGTCTCCAATTTGTGTGGTGCTAAGGATCAAACCCAGGGCCTCAAAGAGTCCAGGGCTGTACTCTACCAACTAAGCAAACCATAATGAAAGATGTTAGCTCTAGTAAAAATAATTTAGTTATTTTTATTTTTGACCATATTCTTTACAATCTAGGAGCATTCACTCTTGCTTTTTTTCTAAAAAAAAAGAATGTTGCATGTAGTAGCTGTCCAGTGAAACTTAAAGTATTAAATAATCATTATACAAATAATGGTGGGTAAAACCAATATTACAACTTACTTTTGAGAAATATTCATTAATGGTGACAGTGCAAAATGTTTCCACAATTATTTTTATGATTATCACCATTTTCTTTCTTTTTTCCTATTTATTTATTTATTTATGTATATTTTTTTAAAAATTTATTGAGATACGAGAGCTTTGAACCCAGGGCCTTGCATATATTTTACAAGTGTTCTACCACTGGGCTGCATCTGTAACCCTATTTATTTATTTATTTATTTATTTATTTATTGTAACAGTGTCTTACTAAGTTATGCAGGCTGCATCTGGCCTCAGACTTGCCATCTTCCTGCCTCAGCTTCCCTAGTTGCTGGAATTAAAGGCATGCATCACTGCACCCAGTGTGATCATCACCATTTTCAATTATGCTTATTTAAAATTTTAAATTACTAAAACTACTTCCATACCTTTTATTTTTAATGGCATTATAAGAAGTGGACATAGAACATATGTCAAGATGTATTGCTTCTGCTTGATGAGTGGAGAAAATGAGAACTAAGGACCTTTCACTCATCACTGTCAAGTAATGATTGACCACATACACAGGATCTGATTTTCTATCTCATGTTTTCAAGATTATGGTGGAAAAATCACTAATATTTAATCTCTGGGATGCACACTAGTTTTTAAAAAATATATACAGCAAATATTTTCTTTATAGTATTCTCTTCTAATCTTCCTAGGAAACTATATCTTCTTCGTTCTCACTTCCAGCTTAATATTCACAGTCAGAGATCTTAGTAAGAATATACATAGAGTATTTTTGCATCTAGATTCATAAGGGAGATGGGTCTATAATTCTCTATCTTAGATGAGTCTTTTCCTGGTTTGGGTATCAGGGTGATGATAGCTTCATAGAATGTATTTGGGAGTGTTCCCTCCTTTTCGATTCTTTGGAATAATTTGAGGAGGACAGGTATTATCTCTTCTTTAAAAGTTTGGTAGAATTCCGCTGTG
>VMDO01041531.1:0-11129 GCA_007922755.1 Pedetes capensis
GACAGATCTCATTGTGTTTCCAATTTTCTCTATATCTTTTAAATATGTGATAGCTATTATATAATACAAATTATATGCATAGATTGAGCAACCCTAATCTGAAGCTCTGAAATATAAAATGTTGCAAAATCCAACCTTTGAACATCATTATGGTACCACAAGCAGAAATTCTACACTGACCTCATGTTTCAAGTTGTAGCTTTAAAATTTTATAGAAAATTACCTTCAGACTATATATGTGTGGTATACATGAAACATAAGTGAATTTTGTATTTAGACTTGTACCTCTTCCTCTAGATATCTCATTATGTGTGAATATTCTATAATACTAAAAATCTCCAAAATCTGAAACATTTCTGGCCTCAAGCATTTTAGATAAGGGATACTCCATCATGTGTAATATTGTTAATAATTTATACAAAATTTAGTATAATAATATATAATATGATTATGGTAAAAACCCATAGTACTAAATTTATATCTTAACTGCTTTTAAGTGTGCAGTTCTTTAGCTTTAAATATATTCATATTATTGTAAAACACATTTTTAGATCTTTTTCATCCTTCGAAACCAAGGCTGATAAATAAATCTTTATCCCTTGATTATTTTTCACTCTGAAAGGGCAATGCTTAATGCTTATTTTTTAAGAATTGAATTTTTGATTTACAACTGTTAGTCCCTTTTCAATTCAATACCCACTAACATAAAACTACATGAGTTTATAAAGTGTCATTTAACCAAAAATAGTTTTTCTCCAGTTGGTGAAGTGATTATATATGAGTCTACTTAATCTTTCTTTTCAGTTAGTCCTAGACTGAACTATTTAGAGTTTGCAGAAATAAAACATTCTCTTTTTTTATTTTTTCAGTACTAGGGGCTGGACACAGGATCTTGCCCATTCTAGGCAAGTATTCTATCACTGAGCCACACTCCCAGCCCTTTTTATTTATTTATTTTCTATTTTGAGATAAGATCCCACAAAACTATATAGGCTGTTTCTGGCATGGAATTCACAATCCTCATATCTCAGCTTCCAGAGTTGCTGGGATTACATGTATGAACCACAGCATCACACAAGTGAGAAGATTCTCAAGTCTCAAACCACTTATAGGCAATAAATTATTTCTGGTCCTTCACATAAGAGTTGCTGTTGTTAGGTGTCATTGAGTCAGGTCCAATTTATATCGACCCTCATAGGGTTTTCAATGGCTGATTATTTCAGAATTCCTCCAGGAATGAACTACCACATCTTTCTCCCATTTTTGTGGTACTGGTGTTGGAACTGAGGGCTTCAGAGATTGCAGGTAGACACTCTACCAACTGAGCTTAACCTCATAAGAGTACATGTAACCAAACAGGTAACGTGACATTCCAAACAAGCCATTTTCTTTCTGTGGGTATAATTTCCCCTTTCTTATTTAGGTTGGTGGTAATCTATAGTTCAACCATCAAATCTATTGTGCAACATGTTTGAAAATCAATTAAAGTTGACCAACATCCATTCCCTTTGCTTCACCAACTCAATTCGTTTGTTCAGTCATTTATTAATAATTAATAATTTATTATTTATTATAGATCATTGATTTATTATTCTAAGTTGAAATATTCCTATATCTGTTCAAATTGTTTTAATACTCGCTCATTTCCCTTTATACACCATAATCTCTACAGGGGACTGGGATTTAGCTCAATTGGTAGAGTGCTGCACTATGATCTCTGAGGCCCTGTATTTGATCCCCAGCACCACAAAAATGGAAGAAAGACCTAGCAGTGCACTCACCAAACAATCCCCAAAACAATCAGCCATTGAAAACCCTACATGACAGAAAAGCACTGACAGTGCCAGGCTTGGCAATGTTGGGGAGTGTTTCCTTCTGTTGTGCATAGTGTCCCTATGAGTCAGATCTGACTGAATGGCACCTAATAACAATCTGTACAGTAAACCATTTTTGAAAGGATTAAGCTCTTAAATTTGACACACTTTCACATTCTATTAATTTAGCCACAAATTAGAGGTAGTGTGCTCATTACCAACCCTTCCTTCATTTTGTGGCTTTATTTTCTTTAACTTGAAGATGTAAGGGAAAATAATGGTGGATAAAAATGGACTTTAATGCTCCAATATATCTATTCAAGAAAAAATAAGCAATCATTCATAAAAGTTTGTATTACCATAGACATTCTTATCATTGTAATGAAAGAACAATTACTGAAATTATTTTCTAGGCAGAATGACTCTAATACTTTAATTAACCAAATCAACAGACATTCCAGAATTCTCAATACTGGTATAGAATCCTTGTGGGATTTTTACAGTCATATCTGGTCATCTCCATCTTATGACCTAATGCAGATACTAGCAGAGTTGTTGGGGAGGGCAGGAAGCTAAGATTATTGACACAGATTGCTGACTGCTGCTTTTTCTGTGTCACTAAGTGGTTGCATCCTAGCTGTTTAGGCTTTATAAAATCATACTCAATCCTACTAAGCAAGCAGTACTGATCTGTATGAAAGAAATTTTGTTAAAACTTTGCAAATTCAACTGGATTGTCATATTGATAACATAATGAATAATTTTTTTTTTTGGTACTGGGGGTTGAACCTGGGCCTCGTGCTTGCATGCTTTGCAAGTGCTAGACCACTGAGCTGCACCTCCAGTCCATTTTTTGACTTTTTTATTGGAAATTTTTAATGTACACCTTAATGTGATTCATTTGGACATGCTTTTCATTGTGACATTTCCATATATGCATTTTGATGTACATTATTCGTATAGGTTCCTCCTTACCCTCTTGTATGCTTCCTCCCATCCCACCCTCCTCATCTAAGTCTTCTCTATCATTTACTTGGTAATATTTTTCTATTGTGTCCTTAGGTTCCAGTTCTGTTTAAGATAGAAACTTTTCCTGTAGTGAACTTTGTTTTTATCTTGTCAGAACAATTGCATGCATTTTCTAGAATGTTTATATTAACACCATTCTTAGCTTTTTTTTTCCTTTTATTTTGATCCAACCTTTGAATAGGGTTTTTCCTTCTTATAATTTTGATTCAGCTCCCACATATGAGTGGGAACATGTGGTGTTTCTCTTTCTGAACTTGTGTTCATTCGCTTAAAATAATTTTCTCTAATTCCATCCATTTTGCTGCAAATGTCCTTATTTCATTTTTCTTGATTCCTGAGTAGTATTCCATTGTGTATATGTACCATAGTTTTTTTATCCATTCTTCTGCCAAAGTGCGCTTCAACAGAAGAATGGATAGTGAACAAATCTTATGGAGGTACTTTAAATCCATGAATCAGGTTAATTTCAATCCCCTATATCATCAGTTATATTTAACACAGAAAATATTGCATTTGAAAACAATGTAAGGTATTAAGGATTATAAACTGATTATGATGGTGAATATTTGATGAGTGACAAAAAGCCTTATAGTACAGGGATCCTGTCTCAAGATTATAAAAGATAGGTAAGAAAAAGCATAATTTAAAAAAATAATATGTCTTAGAAGACAGAATTTCATTTAGTTTTAGTATGAGAGGTGTGTAACATATGTGCTGATGAGATTTAGCAACATGAAGAGTTAGGACAGACACTATACAAAAGATGAGATTTGGGCTTTATGGGGCAAAGAAGGAAAAATGTATTCCTAAAAAGAAGAGTTGGGATTAATAACAGCTTGGGATTAATAACAATAATGTATTTTGTGACTAGAGTAAAGTGAATTCACTGGTCCTAGTAAGAGATGTAATAGACAGGTTCATGTATCAAGGCACTTGAATACTAGACTAAAGAATGTGGTTTTAATGTCATAAGCCATAAAGCAAATGAGTATGTAATAACAGCAGAGATTGTGTGATAGCCTCATGAAATAAGCCTTTTGTACTCACAGGAGGATAGGAATACTTAATTCAAGAGTTGAACTGCCCCATCCAAATTAGTTTATAAATTTTTAAAATCACCTCTTGTCTGACTAATGTCCTTGTTTCTTACTAACTTATTTTAACATGGTATAAGAAAGTTACATGTTTCTCATTGAGGAATAGGTTCTGTCTTCCCTGAGTGAAAGTATACTCTTCCCATTCCTGTGTAAAATGAGAGTAAATGTCACATCCTTATTTCTTAAAGTTTCCAAAATGATCAAAGTAATTTATCTCAAGTTATATTCTCAATAAATAATTTTAAATTAAAAGTAATGTGTACTTGAAGGGAATCACTTTCTAAAATTTGCATGTACTTTAATTTTCTTTCTTTTCTTTTCTTTTCTTTTCTTTTCTTTTCTTTTTTTTTGGTGGTGGTACTGGGGGTTGAACCCAGGGCCTCACACCTGCACCCCTTGCAAGCGCTGGACCACTGAGCTGTGCCGCCAGCCCCCCCCCACTTTTTTTTTTTACTTTTTTGAGACAGGGTCTTGCTAAATTTTGCAGACTGCCTCTGGTCTCGAACTTGCGATCCTCCCACCTCTGCCTCCCTAGCCACTGGGATTACAGGTGTGCACCACCACACCCAGCTGTGCTTTAATTTTCTAAGAGCCTTGTGATTAGAAGCCAATACTTCATATCAGATGATCTGTGACATGTTTCCATTCAAATGTTTTGTTTTGTTGTTGTTGTTGATTTTACTGCTGCAGATTAAACTCAAAGTCCTAAGCATGCTAGGCAAGCATACCATTTGCTACACCTCCAGTCCCCAAAACCTTGCAAGTCATTTGTACTTACAATTACTTCTACCAAATCTTGAAGTTTAATTTTGCTGTGGTAAAAAAAAAATCTTGCAACTGATCTAGACCTTTCTGTCAACAAAGTATCTTTCAATTTTGTTGCTGTTATTGTTAGGTGCTGTCAAGTCGGTGTCTGACTCATAGTTACTCTACCTACAACAGGTGAAACACTATTGTTAGTACTTCTCTGTTAGTCGTAGGGTTTTCATGGCAGATTGATTTTGAGAGTTGGTTGCTGGGCCCTTCTCCCAAGCCTACAGCACCTGATGTTCCCAGGGAGTCTCCTATCCAAATACTAACGAGGACTGACCCTGCTTAGCTTCAGGGACTGGATGTCACAGTGGTATGTCTGAAAGCAACAGTATTGTTTGTGTTTCTCTGCTATTCATAGGGTTTTGAATGGCTGATTATTTTTTGTGTTGTCAGCTCCTTCTCCCAAGCCTATAGCACCTGGTATTCCCAGGCAGTCTCCCCTCAGAGTACTAAGCATGTCTGACCCTGTTTAGCCTCCGAGATTTGACAGGATTTGAATAAAATGTATAAAGAGGAAATTTTCTTGGGGATTAATCCATTTATGTTAAAATTTATTTAAGCTTCTGAAATATTCAGCTACAATATAACTTACTGAAGATATTTACCAATATTGACAGACCATGGACTGCCAAAAGAACCAACAGATCTGTCCTAGAAGAAGTGCTACTTGGAAGCAAGGATGGCAAAGTTGCGTCTTATGTGTTTTGGACATGTAGTCAGGAGAGACCAATCCCTGGAGAAAGATATCATGTTTGGGAGAGTGGCAGGGCAATGAAAAAAATGAAAATGAGATGGATTGATACAGTGTCTGCCACAATGGACTTAAACATAAATAAGATCGTGTGCCCGGGACAGAATTGGGGAGTGTTTTGTTTCAAGGTAAATAAGGTCGCAATGAGTCAGACTCACCTTGAAGGTACCTAACAACAAGAACATTTACAGACCATATTTTTGTCATAATACATGCTATGAAAAAATAATATATGGAAATTATAAAGAAGAACTTCATGAAAATGTTTCCTATGCCTATACACAAATCTTATGTTACTGATCATTTAATTATCAATTGTTAACTTCACACATTGTAGATTTGGGTCTTCTAACCTGTTACTTTTCTTATTTTTCACTTGTGTGAAAATCTTATGAATTACACTTTCTTCACAACAGAAATTTGATCTTACCTGTAACATGTGATAAAAAACCATCATATTTAGGATTAGCCTGCCATCATTGTTATAGAAAATGAAAAAGAAAAAAAAATGAAAGAGAAAGAAAACAAAGTCAGCTTATGGAGGAACAGGTTTATTAGAAGTTCTCAGGGGATCAGTCCATAATGGTTGCAAGGCATGGTAGCAAGGCAAACATCTAGATAGATGTTGGACAGGTGACCTCACAATATCAAAGAGCAGAAAACATATCTGGGCCCTTTTGGAAAATGGCTGTGGTGACAGCCTCTGTATGCCCAGGCCAAGAAAACATTTCCCGGGTGGCCCACTTTTGTCAGGGTATACTGGAGGCATTTGCCTTTCAGACACTCTCCCTTTATTTATTTATTTATTTATTTTTTGTGTGTATGTGTGTTTGTTTCCTAGACTTGGATGGGAGGGGTATGGCCAGCTCCTTCTGTTCCCTGAGGTAATTTCTTTTGTCCCAGTAAAAAGATTGAGGGTTGCCTATTACTGAAGCTTATCACTTTAACAATTAAGACTTCATTGTCTGCATCAACGCTTTCCACAGTTACCTTAGACAAGCAGGAACTTTTTTCTTCTTTCAACTGCACATTTTCAGATCTTCCTGCTGTGTCATTATTTTTTAATCATAAATTTATCTAAATGCAGCAAGAAATAACCAAGATAGAGCTTGTGCATTATTTGTTTTTGATATCTCCTCCAACAAGTTAATTAGTTTATTATTTTAAAATTCAGCCTCATTCAGGTGTTCAAGTCATGGGCAAAGCTGACAGAAGATTAATCATAATGGCAGCAAGGCATGTTGGTAGGACATGCAACTAGGCAGGTGGCCAGACACATGGCAGACAACCTAATGGCATGACAATGTAGGAGATACACAGAGTTTTCCAAGAATCTCAGGTCTCAGAATGGGACAAAATCTTTGCCAATTATATATCTGAAAGGGGATTAATATGTAGGATATATAAAGAATTTAAAAAATTAAGTGACAAGGAAAAACAATTCAATCAATAAGTGAGCAATTGAACTAAACAGACAATTCTGAAAAGAAGAAATACAAATGGTAATAACCATTTGAAAAAATGTTCAACATTCTTATTAATTAGGGAAATTCAAATAAAAATTACACTGCAATTCCATCTCACCCCATTCAAGGTGGCTAGAATCTCCAAAACAAACAAATGCTGACAAGAATGTGGGGGAAAAGGAGCCCTTACACAATGCTGGTGGGACTGTAAACCATTATGGAAATCAGTATGAAGTTTCCTCAGAAAACTAAAAATGGAACAAACATATGACTCTACTATACAACAGTTTAGTGTATATGCAAAGGAATCCAAGTCATCATACTATAGAAACAATTGTGCCTTTATGTTTATTCCAGCATTGCTCACATTTGTAAAGATATAGAATCAGCCCAACTGTCTATCAATAGATGAATGGATTTAAAATACGATACACATACATAATTGAATATTATTCAGCCAGAAAGAAGAATGAAATTGTGTCATTCCTAGGAAAATAGGTAGATCTTGATATCATCATTTTAAGGGAAATAAGACAAATTCAGAAAGACAATTACTAAATATTCTCATTTATATGTGGAAGCTATATTTACTTAAAAATAAATATATAATAATATACATATAAAGTTGGAAAACACAAGGGGATATATTTAGAGTGGAGACTCGAATAGTGGGAAGGGTGGGAGCATTATGGGGTGGCAAACAGGGAAAGAATAAGCATGAAGTACATGATCCAACTTTATGACAATCTCATACTGAAACTGATCATACTATATGTATGCTATGCTCACTTAATAATAAAAAAGAAAAGCAGAATTGATAATAATTAATGAGTTCTCATACTATGCCTATCATGTGTCCTTTACATTGAATGTTTGTTGAATATTCATGAAACGTCTTCAAAGTTTTATCACTACTTAGATTTTTAGGAAAGAGAATTTACATAAATCCTAGGCTAGTTTTTATAAGAGTAAATATATTATTGAAATAAATACTTAAGTAGTAAATAGAAAGAGACCTTTTAAATAAACTTTACTTGAAATTGACAGCAAGTATTGATGTCAGAGTTTTAAAATACATTATGTCATTTCAAAAATTAAAAAGCAGATATATATTTATGTCATTATTTAAAATGAAAGCCTTTCACAACAATCCCATTTAATGCTCACATCTTTGTGAAAGAGTAATTAATATATACACAGATGAACAGATTGGGGCTCATAGGTTTTAAGTCACTTTCACTAGGTTGAAGAACTTCACTCTAAAGTTTTAATTTCCACTTTGAATATATTCTTTTATTAGCCTATTATTTCTCATCTACTTCTATTTCAGCCATTCAGAGCCCTAATTCAATATTTCCCTTCCATTTATCTCATGGAATTGTATTATACATCTGTTCATTTATGACTCAGTCTTCAACAGAATTCCCTTCTTGTAACACTTTTTCTCATACCATTTCTAATCATACACTAGATTTGGAGGATGTATTATAAATTATTTTTTGTCCTATGTAGTCAGAAATATAGGCGAGAATACATAGATTAGGCATGCTGCTGTAGCATTTATCTATTCTCCAATTGGGATAAAATCAATTACATATTATATGTAAATTAATTATCTTCAAACATTCTGAGAGCGAAAAAGTAAAAGGTCTAGTAATGAATTCTTGACAAGTGGAAAATTAGCATACTATATATAAGCTTTTCAGCACGAAATAAAAGAGTATATTTAAAATGTGGGGAGAGATGAGATGTATCATATGTGCAATGTTGACAGAGGTTTCTCTCATAACATTTGAATATGAAAGTTTACTTTCAAGTTGTCTTAAAGGTTTTCAGTGACTGATTTAACTGTCCCTGAGAGACAAAATAATGCTCTAACTACAGCAGATTTTTTTATCCTAATACTGACTGTGCGTCTTAATGTTTGGTCTTAATTTACTAAATCAATTGATTAAGTTTAAAGGAGATTTAATTAAAAAGGGAATAAAGGAAAATTAGTATTCTTGAAAATTTGCTGACTTACTGGTCCAGCATATTTAAGCATATATACTCATATACTTAGGCTTGAATATTGGCCAAATAAAATTTTATGAACTCTAGAAAACAATAGCCACTAACTTAAGGGTATTATACTTACTAAATGTAGTCTTTTGATCAATGGTACCCTTGTGTCTAGTAAATGGGCCTAACTGTTTAAATATTGGCTCATATCATGTGCTGCTAGATCATGAAACTAATTTCTCCAGTAAAGACTTCTCAAAATAGAGTAACTAATTTCCCACTAGGTTTAATATCCACAATGATTACAACATCCTCGAGTGTATATAGTATAATTCAAATGAAAAGCTTTAAGTACTTGTAAGCATCATTTCATTTACTTTCACAATTTCCCAGGGAACAATGTGATTTGTGCTGAAGTAAGGGTGGGGCTTTAACATTTACTGGCTTTGCAATTGCTTTTCTACATCTAACCCTATCAGGCAGAAAGGTCATATGAAATTAAGGAGTAGAATATTTTCATTAATTAATTCATGCTTGCATTGAACAAATTCATATTGAATAGAAATATGTGCAATAAAACTGGTGGTGGGTTAGGTAGTGCCTACCTATAATCCTGGGATTTGGCTCAGTGGGTAGAGCGCTGCGCTGCAGTCTCTGAGGTCCCGAGTTCAATTCCCAGCACCGCAAAAAATGGGAGAAGGGCCTGGCAATCCACTCCCAAGGCAATCCCGAAACAGTCAGCCATTGAAAACCCTATGAGGGTCGCTATGAGTCGGATACCGACTCGATGGCACCTAACAACAACAACAACAACCTATAATCCTAGCACTTGGGAGATAGAGATAGGAGAATCACAAGTTAGAGGTCAGCCTGAGTTAAATAATGAGATCCTCCTAGAAAGAAAGAAAGAAAAAAAAAGAAAGAAAGAAAGAAAGAAAGAAAGAGGGAGGGAGGGAGGAATGAGGGAAGGGAGGAAGGGATGTACAAGTCATTGTGTGCATTTCATTTCAGAGATTAGATTGTCTGCAATTCATCCTTACTGTCCTTGAACAGAATTTGTCTTTTCTGTATGCTGTTTCTACCCTTTCGATATCACTTGTTTTTCAGTACTCATGACTTCACCACATTTTGCGTGATACTCTTTTCATAAAATCATTTTTCCCCTTTTTCTCCAGTGGCTAATACAGTGGCTTACACACTGTAGGTCTTTAGTATTGTTTAGTATTGTTAGAAGCCATAAGATTTTAAACATTTTACATATATTAGTGTGTATAATCTTAATCTTAAACAACACCTTGAAATACTAATAATTGTTCCCCCTATTTAACAGTTGATAAAACTTAGGCAGAGAGAAAATGACTAGTCCAATTTTTCACATATATAAAACACCAGGGAAGCCAAGGTATAGTGGTGCATGCCGGTAATCCTAGTAACTTGGGAGGCGAAGGTAGGAGTATCACAGGTTTGAGGCCACAGACATCTGGCCCAAATTAGTCAGACTTTGCCTCAATTTAAGAAATAAAAAGGGGCTCTGGATGCAGCTCAGTGGCAGTGCACATGTAAAGAATATAAGAATGCATGACACCCTAGGTCCAGCCCCATGGCACCAAATGATAATAAAAAAAAACTAAACAAAAAAAGAGAAATGAGCAGGGCAAAAGCATACAAGCTCAAGCTCTCTGGATGCAGAGTCTCTTTTACTAACCACTATAAAATGGTATCTATCTTAGAGGAAACTGTAAGGCATGGAGTACATAGAAAAAAAATGATTGGTCAAAGTTTAGTTTTGGCTAATAATTATAATTAGAAAGCAGAAAAATTAGGCATAAAAGGGGAAATAATCATGAAGTGGGAGGAGAAACAAACTAGTGTGGTTTGTATAGCCAAGGAAATGTTTCATTTTTATTGGAAAGTTTTAATGTACACCTTAATGTGATTCATTCTGCCATGCTTTTCATTGTGACATTTCCATATATGCCTTTTGATGTATATTATACATATAAGTTCCCCCTTACCCTCTTCTGTGATTCCTTCTACCCCCCCCCCAAAGACTTCTCTTCTGTTTGCCTGTCTTTTTATGGAAATATTTTTCTATATATCCTTGGGTTCCAGTTCTGCTTAAGATAGAAACTTTTTCTGTAGTGAACTTTCTTTTTAC
>VMDO01041532.1:0-11090 GCA_007922755.1 Pedetes capensis
AAAAAAAAAAAGAAAGAAAGAAATAATAGCCATGAGAATTCTGAATAGAAATTAAATGATGAATGTGAGGCTCTTATAAAATACTAACTACATAATATAATGAAATTATATTATACTTCAATATAATAAGACAATAATAATTTAATTCTCATATATTAGGTTTTAAGTACAAATTAATAATATACTTATATAATAAATATAATATAAATAAGTACATTATTATACTTGTGCTAATTTTATATTTATAGCCCAACAGTTTCTGTGAGCAGCATTATTTCTACTAATAAAGGAATTCCACACAGTATTTCATATTTATGCTAAACTCTTTTTAAATGACTACCTTTTTAAAACATATAATAATATTTTCTGTGGTGCCTGCTGATTCAAAGTGGAACATTTATTTTTTAATTCACTTGCTCCTGAAACTACTTTTATTTTTCTGTGAAACCTTATATAAGGAATTTAGCAAGCATTAGAAAAACCAAAGGTGCCGCAATGTGGAAATATGAGGGTAATTTTACGTATTGCCAGTGTCATCATAAGAAGTCAACAGCCATGGTTATAACTGAAATTTAAATAGGAATCTTTGAACATATTTTGCCACAAAATCTCAGTCTGCCTACTATTTTCTCTTTTCTTCTGGAGTGAAAAGACAGGTCAAATGACTTTCTTTGGCTGATGTTAAGTTCTATTCTATTCCTATTCTATATTCACTTTCTGCTCATCTAATCAGTGACCCACACACATTCTGCCTCTTTGTATGTCTCAGAAAAGAACTTTTCTTCTGGATGCTGTACAAATATTGCCAAGTTGTTCCCATGTAAAGTCAAATTCCATTGGAAGGGTTTCTAGGCGAGTTATCACACAGTTTCAGGGCTGAGGAGCAGAAGAAAAAGCCATTAAGGAGTGAGAATTTGAACAGCAAGGTACAATCCCTCTAGGCCCAGGCATACTTTTATGAAACAAGTTAGAAGATGTTTTTCCACTGTGGTAACTTCATTGGAGTGAACTGTTAAAAGGGAATATTTTGCTGATTTGGTTTTGAATGACAGATAAAAAGACACAAGCAGGACTGGTGGTATAGCTCAGTGGTGAATTGCTTGCCTAGCACACATGAGGTCCTAGGTTTGATCCCCAGCATGGAAAAGGAGGAATGGGAAAAAAACCCTGCACAGATAAGCATGGTGGCGCACTCCTATAATCTCAGCACTTGGAGGCTAAGGCAGGAGGATCAGGGAGTTTGAGGCTAGCCTGGGCTACATAATGAGATCCTGTCTGAAAGAAAAAACAAGAAAAAGAAAAAGACACAAAGTAACTCTAATTTTAAGTTCAAGTTCATAAAATCATTTAAAAAATGGATGGGTTTATCTGTACATGCTGTCCCCAGTAAAGCTAAATTCCTCAAATGCAAGTATTAGGAGTGTGTTAGCAGTAAAACTAGGGAGAGAGAAGGCAGTAGGCCTCCACCTGCCCCTTCCTTCACTTTCATGGCTGTAGAGAGGGTGAGTTGGGTTATCAGCTACAAGCAGACCCTTTGAGTAAAAGAAATCTTGTTTTATATACAGTGTTAAGCATTGCATTGAATTCTTTCCTATTTATTAAATAAAATCTGAAAGAGAAAAAAGATAAGCAGTCAATTGTTGTTGTTGTTGCTGTTGTTGTTGTTGTTGCTAGGTGCCACTCAGTCGGTGTCCAAATCATAGCAAGTCTACGTGCAATAGGCGAAACAGTATTGTTAGTGCCTCTCTGCTATTCATAGGGTTTTCAATGGCTGACTGGTTTTTGGGAGTGGGCTGCCAGATCCTTCTCCCACGCCGACAGCACATGGTGTTCCCAGGTGGTCTCCCATCCATGTACTAACCAGGCCCAACCCTGCTGAGCTTCTGAGATCTGATGGGACCAGACACCACAGTGGTACAGCTGCAGGCAAGCAGTCAGTAAATTATTATAATTAATTAAATAATTTATTGCTGACCTGAACTTTGCAATCATAAGGAACAACCATTATCATGCTACTATTTAAGTTGAAAGTGCAAGAGACCACAATAAAAAAAAAAAAAAAGACTTTTTTCCCCTTTTTGAAGTGTTAGAAATGGAAGCCAGGGCCTCATACATGCTAGGCATGTGCTCTACAACTGAGCTACATCCTCAGTCAAATTTTCATTTTTAAACAGTTTGTTGCCACCATTTTTGCTATCAGAGGTTTTTTTTTTCTTTTTCAAGTTCCTTTGCACATCATTTGGGCTTGCTGATGAGAAAAATTCTTTACACCAAATTATGAAATGTAATTCTGTAGGAGAAATGTTCCTTTATTTTCTTTTTTAATTTGGAGGCTCTGCACATATATAAACTGGGAATCAGGGATGTGTTTCAACTAAGTTCATTTAAGTTACTGTTAGGGAGGATCATCCCACAGATCTGACAAAATTGTGCACCAAGAACACATATGTTATATAACCACCAGGCAGCGACCTTGCAAATTTTCTTTGTACACCCTCTGTGGCTTACATTACTAATCTGTCCCTAATCGTTACTTCTATTCACCAAGAACAAAACATTATTATTCAGCTTTCCCTTGAAATGTCACTTTCTCATCTGGGTCAGATAAGCTTGGATAAAATCTCCCTTCAGGAATTTCTGTAATGTTCAGTTTCCCATTAAAAAAAAAGAGTGCATCCTCAGTAGATAAAAGCTGGTAGCTGTTAATGTAGATTTAAACTGTCTAAATTGCTTTATTACTTGAAAGTGTTTCTTAAATCCTTAAGGCAATTTAAACCAGGGGAATGAAAAGTACTAGTCATTCGGTAGTTTAACTCTTTTGTATCATTATTCTGAATAATGAACCCTTTGGGAGATTCGAGAGAGACCTTTCAAATGATCTCATACAAACTTTTGACTTTTATAAAGGCCAAAGTCAGGCTTGGAGAGGTAAAGATGACATAGCAAGACAAGATCAGAGCCAAATACCACATGTGTTGTTTCAATGCTGATGGATATTCAGGGATCATCCAGCTGAATGAAGTCTTACGTTTAGAAGAAAAATGTTCCAGGGTAAGAAAATCAAAGTTTGGAATTTAGCTTCCCATTCACTCGCCATATGACTTAGTCTCAGTTTTCTTATCTACTGTAAGGAATATACTGCAAAGACATATGGGTTCAAATTTTTTAGTTAGAGTGTCCAAACTTTACCCAAACAAGAAAGTTATATAGAATCATTTGTCTAAAGACAGGAGCTATCTTATGGCGTTCTTCCAGAGAATCTACAGCAAGGATTGCATTACCTTTATTTTTGTTTTGTTTTGCTTTTCCTTGTTGTATTTTTGTTCCTTTAAATATGACTTTTCTCATAATAAAAGTAGAGAGCCATATGTACATTTCTTAAGTTGTTTAAGCCTGCAGCTGTAGCGCTGTGGCATCCAATCCCGTCAGATCTTGGAAGCTAAGCAGGGTCGGGCCTGGTTAGTATGTGGATGGAAGACAGCCTGGGAACACCAGGTACTGTAGGCTTGAAAGAAGGACCTGGCAACCCACTCCCAAAAATCAATCTGCCACTGAAAATACTATGAATAGCAGAGAAGCACTGACAATAGTGTTTTGCCTGTTGTACATACGGTCACCATGAGTCAGACACCAACTTAAAGGCACTAAGAAGAAGTTGTTTAAGGGTGCCTCAATGAAGATCCCAAATAACCAAAACCTGTTTCCATTTTCTGAAGAAATCAACAAAACTATACATGAAACTGGCTGGCTAGCCACTGGGCCTGTCCTTAGAGTACTGATTGCCATATCGACCTATGAAAGTTCAATCTTACTCATGGACATGGTTCATTTAATATTACTACCCCAAAGTTTAAAATTTCTTTAAGCAATTTAACTTTTCAAAACTCTCAATAATTCTAATTTTAATTAATTGCCTTAGTAAACTTTAAAGCTTTATTTGCTATTTACTGTTAATTGAATTTTTAACATATTACAATATTTTGTTTAAATTGATAACATTTAACATTTTTACTGAGTATAAATTATAAAATGTATGCCTTTTAAAAATTAGCCTTCATCTTGATTTCTCTCAGACAAAAAAGAAAAAATTTCAACTTTCAGCTTATCCTGAAAAGTCAAAGGACCAAGTGACATCTTCCATGGTAGTATACAGCTGGTTGCACTTGGCTTCCATTCTCTTAGATAAGATCCATTTAACTGATCCTCAGCATCTGCATGTTCTGTATCTGCATATTTAACCAACCAGGGATTTAAAATATCCTAGGGCAAAAAAATGTGTCTGTATATTGAACATATGCAGACTATTTCTTGCCATTATTTTCCAAACCATACAGAACAGTACAATTTAAAGTATTGGAGGATGGGGAAGGTTCTATGCAAATACAGCTCCATTTTATATAACAGACTGGAGCAGTCTTTGATTTTGTGATCTGAGGGGTGTGTCCATGGTCCTGGAACCAATACCCCAGGAACAATGAGGAATGAATATTTTCACATGGTGATATAACTCTGCAGACCTAAGAGTGAAAAAGTGTAGAGTTGGGCTCATTAGAAAAGATGTTTCCTTTCTGTAAGACCCTGGTAATAAGTGGATTTTTGTATGAACAGCACATACCCCACATGCACACATTCCAACCAGATCCCATAGAGAAGATGTCAAAAACTCTGCTGGTCAATTTCAGACTGGTACTGAATTATTTAAAACACTATAAAAAGTCTCTCTGAAGAGAATGCCATTCATCCTTGTTATTCTCTGAAATGGCTCAAATTTACAAATGCTGCCCTGCTGCCCACATTAATTAACACAAGCAGTCCTTGGATGGTGTAGTGACTGTACTTTCCTTAGTTGTGCTTTTAAGCAGATAGTTTGCATCAAGATTAAAACCATTTGAAAATTATTATTGGACTTATTGCCTTATTTTATTTAGATGATCTGCCAGGCTTCCCTTTCCTGTCTTTCATTCAAAAAGGCTCTAACCTCTTCATTATGTGTGAATATTATTGGATTTCAATAAAAACTCAAGATGGTTAGGACTCACTCCCTGAGAAAAGTGTGAGCAAAAGTAGAAACAGAAAACAACTTAGCTTGGCTGTACTTTTTTACCACCTGAAACAAATTTGTAAACATGCATGTCCACAGAAGTCAGCAGATAATATCAATATGTGAGCTGATCAGAAGGGTTCAGTGAACTGCAGAGTAGTATGTTTAATTGTGTGAGTGTAAGAATGAGTGTGTGAGGCTATGTGGGGGTGTGTACTAGTGTACAGGACGTATGTGAGTGTGTGAGATAGTTTAAGAGTGCATAAGGCTGTGTGAGGGTGTACGAGTGTATAAAGATGTTTTAGTGTAAGACTTTGTGGAGTGTGAGACCGTGCAAGAGTGTGTGAGAAGGTACCAGAGTATGTAAGAGTATGTAATTCATCTTATAGAATAACATCACCTCTTCCTTATCCACTCACCTACTGTGGACAACTGGGCTGATTTCATATCTTGGCTATTATGAACAGTGCTGCAATAAACATGAAAGGCTTCCCTCTACTGCTCCATGTGTGAGATTACATATATATCGGTACATATGTATGTAGGGACACATATGTAGGATAAAGATACTGTGCTCAACACTGTGTGAGCATCTCCTTCCCCTAAATCATAGGCTGTTTTATTTTTGGGGTCTTTAGCTCAACACTTTCAGTGTCCCAGTAAATGAAAACCATTTACACAAAGTAATTTTGATGTGGTGGTAGATTAGAAAGACTTTGAAAATTCCTACTTTGTCTGACACTTAAGCCAGTCTAAGAATTCACTAAAACCTAGTTTAATTTGACTTAATTCAAAAGGCCTTTCCAAAATAAATAAAGAACTGGTAAGCCATGAATTAAGCCAATATGTGTATATCTGTATGTGTGCGTGTGTGCATGAGTGTGTATGTATTTGTTATCCCAGAAACTGGTTTGAAAGTAAACAATTTCTTCCAAAAACTGCCTCATCATCACAGATTTTCCAAGCCAATTAATTTTCATAAACAAACAATCAAAGAATGGTGGAATTTAACATGGTTGCAAGACATAAAATTTTTATTCTATGACATACAAAACAAAACATATTATTCTTTTTATATTACTTGAATGAATAATCAAAGAAAAAAATAGGGGTCCACATCCCTGGATCTTGCTTGCAAGGCATCTTTTTAAAGCACATGCTCCATAATTTGAAGCCTAGTCCCTTCTCCCTTCCTGCTGATGTCTTGGGTAGGAAGCCTTCCAGGCAGGTATAGTGGTGCTTGCCTCTCAGTGGGAGCTCTGCTTTTACTGCACTCTCTCCTGATACTGCCATAGCAAACACTGGAGAATTCTCATGTAGTTCACACTTTAGTGTCCTTCTGATATAAAGAAAATCTGTTCCCATGATGAACTTTTGCAGGGGGATACTAGGCTGACCTTTCACGAAGCTCAGCAGAAGTTAGCTGTGCAGGCTCCCTATGAAGGTAGTTACATGGAGCACAGGATGGCTCAGCAACTTGTCATACTTCCTAAGCAGAGAATGTCTCAGAAACCCCTGAAGCCATTGCCTCTGGCTCAGTCCTCAGATGTGGAAAATGGGAAACTTTTCAAGTGTCAGCACCTGGACATTTGTGAAATATCAGCCTAATGAATTAGTCATAATCATCTCCTTTTCACAGAGGTGAGCACCCAGGTTTAAAGTACACGGTCCACACCTATGGAAATAATAAGAGTTGCAAAGATATTTGAACCCAGGTCTCTAAGATTTCAAAACAAGTCAAATATTTCAAAACAAGCATATTGCCTCTCAAATCATAAAAAGAAATGTCTAAGCAGGGTGCTGTGGCACATTCCTGTAATCCCAGCAACATGGGAGGTGGAGGCAGAAGGATGGCAAGTTTGAGACTGGAGGTAGCCTGTGTAAGTTAGTGAGACCCTGTCTCAAAATAAAAAGTAAAAATTGGACTGAGGGTGCAACTCAGGGGTACAGCACTTGAAAAACATGCACAAGGCCCTATGTTCAACCCCCAGGACCACACACACACAAAAAAAGTCCCCATATACGTATTCAATCGGATTTCCTGTGGACTCTAAATCTGGTATTAGAACTAAATTTTATTAAACTTCAAAGTTTCTTCCTCATACATACCTATGAAGACCTTATAATCTAGCTAATCAAAATTTTAAATTCTTGGCCCTATTTTCAGATGAAAACTCTAACCGTACATGGTAAGGATATTTGATCACCTTTCCAAATCTATCTGCTTCTCTTTTGGAGGGGAGGAAGCATATATATATATATGGTTGTTGTTAGGTGCCCTCGAGTCAGTATCTGACTCATAGTGACCCTCATGGGGTTTTCATGGCTGACTGTTTCGGGATTGCCTTGGGAGTGGATTGCCAGGTCCTTCTCCCATTTCTGTGGTGCTGGGAATTGAACTCGGGACCTCAGAGACTGCAGCACAGCACTCTACCAACTGAGCTAAATCCCAGCCCATATATATATGAATGACAAGTCTTCAAGGATCTGTTCATTTTTATTTATACATTTTTCTTTATTTTTCTCAGGCTAGATAATCTCAGTGGACTTATATTTAAATTCATTGATTTGCTTGTCTTTTTAAATCTGCTATTCAACCCACAAGTGCATTTTTTTCTTTTTGTTTTTTTTTCTTTCTTCTTCTTCTTCTTTTTTTTTTTTTTTTGTGTGTGTGTGTGTGTGTGTGTGTGTGTATGTGTGGTACTGTGGGTTGAACCCAGGGCCTAGCACTTGAATGCTTTGCATGTGCTGGACCACTCTGTTACACCCCCAGCCCATTTTTTACTTTTTGAGACAGGGTCTTGTTAAGTTAGGCAGACTGCCACTGGTCTCGAGGTTACAATCCTCCTGCCTCTGCCTCTTGAGTTGCTGGGATTACACGCATGGGCCACTACGCTCAGCCCACAGCTGAGTTTTTTTAATTCACTTAATTGTAATTTTGAACTCTAGAATTTCTATTTGATTCTTTAGTTTTACAGCCTACACCTAATTTTAATTTATATAGCTTTAATAAGACATTATTCTCATACCATACTTCATTGTGAACATTTTAAAAATAAGTGATTTAATTTTTTTTTGTTGTTTAGAAGTAGAACTGTGGGCTTCTGCTGGGACAGATTCCAGTGATTCTCTTCTCTCTGTACATGGACTTTATTGTTTGTTTGCATGTCTTATGATTTTTAAAAATTGATCATTTTAAATAATATAGGTTAGAAATATGGGTATCAGACTCTTTCATATAGGATTAACTGTTGCTGCTTGTTATTATTATTGTGATGTTGTTTATTTAGTAGCTTTCTTGAACTAATTCTATAAAGTCTTTATTCTTTGTTGTGTATAGCCACAGAATTCCCTGTTTGGTTAGCTTAGTCAACAGCTAAGAATTGTGCAGATCTTCATAAATGCCCACAACATATAAGTGTCCCAGTCTTCACCAAGATGCTTTCAAATGTTCCCAAACTTTTTACAACTCTGCCTTAGCTTTCACTTCCTGATTCCACAGTGCCTTGAAAGTTGGCTAGAGATAAGTGCTTTTAGATTTACCATATTTTTAGGGTACTCATAGAATTGGGAAGATCTACATATATGGATAGCCTTCTAAACTCACAGGAATATGACAGAGCTTCAAAGTTCCCTATGGACATCTTATTTTCCAAGTTTTCCTTTTAAGCCTTTTTGGTTAGATTATTATAGGTGTCAACTCTTATTAACCACCTCAGGCTCCCATGATGTTAAGTAATTGTTTCTGATGTATCTAACAAATGTCCTCTGGAATGAGAGGGAAGGCTGTTTGCCTGGCTCCAGCTTTGTCAAGTCAAATAAAGATGGATTCATGAATGGAGTCTTTTAGGCAACCATGAGACAGGTCACATAATAACTTTCTGACCACTGTGTTTTAACATAGTTCCAACCAGTTCTCCTACCTCCAGGGGCTTCCAGTATGTTAGTTTTCACCACAATTGTAGGGTATTGAATTTTAAGGCTGTCTTCAGAGCTGATGTGATGAGGATAGGGCAAGTTAAAATGCCACAAAGCCTTCTGCTTTTACTGAAGTTACTTAGTAAAGTCATGTTTTTTCAATTCACATCCCCTTGGATTGCTGCAAGACTTTGGTTCATTTCTAGAGTTCTGAAAAAGTTGATTCTGACAATATTTACCAGTGTTCTCCTTACTTGTATAGAAGAAATTGCAGAAGCCAATCCTTTGCCATTCTTCTTGGATGTGTAAGACCATAACTATTTTTTTTAAATGTCTCTGATCCATCAGTTCATTGGCAATTATAAAACTGGCTTCTTTATGGTAACATAGCTATATTTACCAGGACTTAGGATATTTTATTGTGTTCTCTGTATTCTAAGGATTAACACTGAGTGCATCTAAGGCTTGATTTCCAGTGTTCTCTTCTTCAACCGATAGTCTTGTTTAGATTAGAAAAGCAGAAAAGAAATGTTCGCCTCAGAGAATTTATGTTTGTGTACCATGTATTTCAGAGTCAGATGAAGGCAAGGGGAAAAGAAGCGCAAAGCTGTATTTTCAATATTAAAACCAATCTTTAAAAAAGTAAAAACAGTACAAAATATCCTGTCAAAAAATCCCAAATCACAAATCTTCATCATATAATTTGGAAATTGAAGGAAAGCATACACTGTATTCTGGGGATTATTTAGGAACTATGTTTCTGAGTGCTGCGATTTAATTAAATTGGCAGAGTGCCGCTCTGCAGTCTCTGAGGTCCCGAATTCAATTCCCAGCACTGCAAAAATGGGAGAAGGACGTGGCAACTCACTCCCAAGGCAATCCTGAAACAATCTGCCATTGAAAACCCTATGAGGGTCACTATGAGTCAGGCATGACTTGATGGCACCTAACAACAACAGCAACATGTTTCTGAGGTTTTGGATGTGAATGGCAATTCATGTTTGTTTTCCAAAAAAGCAAATTTAAAACGCACTATGTCCAAGGTTATACAGGATACCCGTCATAACATACTAAACATTCTATACTTTTACTCAGTCTATGGAAGAGTCCATAAAAGATGGTGTTGTTTTGGATAAGTAGACTGGGACTCAGTATAAGTAATTTGATTAAATAGCTACATCAAGTAACTGACACAAATAATATTTGAACCCAAGTCTAGCCAGTGCTCCACTGAGAGCTATCAAGTGCTCAAGAGGAAGAGCTAAATATCAATCACAACCCTCCATTACAGACACACTGATTTGAAAACTGTAATGCACCTACTATTAGCAAGGTAATGATATTCGAACAGTGAACAAGATTGTTTATAATACAGTTAGGAAGAGAGATGCTACACAAATAATTACATAAATGATTTTGTTATGTAGGAAAAATAGATCAGAGAGTAGAGATCACACTGAGATTTATGGCCCCAATAGCAGTCTTTAGGGAGTAGGACCTGGCGAGCCACTCCCGAAACAACAAGCCATTGAAAACCCTATGGATAGCAAAGAAACACTGTCAGATATAGTGCCGGAAAATGAGGCCCCCAGGTTGGAAGGCACTCGAAAGACTACTGGGGAAGAGTTGCGTCCTCCAAGTAGAGTCTACTGTGATGAGGGAAATGGAGTAAAACCCCAGGGTGCTCAATGTGATGATGTGACATGACTCAAAATGAGGAGAAACAACGGTAAACATCCATTAATAATTGGAACATGGAATGTACGTAGTATGAATCTAGGCAAATTAGAAATTGTTAAAAGAGAAATGGAGTGCATAAACATTGACATTCTAGGCATCAGTGAGCTAAAATGGACGGGCATAGGCCATTTTGAGTCAGACAGTCATATGGTCTACTATGCTGGGAATGATAAACTAAAGAGAAATGGGGTCGCATTCATCATCAAAAAAGACATTTCAAGATCTGTCATGAAATACAATGTTGTCAGTGATAGAATAATATCCACACACCTACAAGGAAGGCCAGTTAATATGACTATTATTCAAATTTATGCACCCACCACTAAGGCCACAAATGAAGAAAGGGAAGACTTCTATCAGCTTCTGCAATCTGAAATAGATCAAACATGCA
>VMDO01041533.1:0-11131 GCA_007922755.1 Pedetes capensis
GGTCTCCTCCTCTCGCTTAGTGATGGAAAGCTGAAGCTGAATCTCCACCAACCGGGAAAATTACCTGGTGATGTCACAGCAGGTAATAACTGTACTCCCGTTGGCAAGGCATATGGATTTGAAAGATTTCATTATCTGTGTCTCTTCTGTGTAAATTTTATGCATAACCAAAAAATTAATATTTGTTTAATGAATGAATAGTTGAGTTAATAAGATTACCAGTACTCTTCCTTAGAGGAACTTGATTCCAATTTCCGTTTTAAATGATTCTAATATTCACAGTTCTTATTAACCAAAATGATAGTGAAGGGGCAATAGAAATTTCCATCTGTGACCTTCTTTCCTGCTCCACACATGTCATCCACATAGCCTCAGGAAATGGGTTGGAGGAAAAATGTGAAAAGCCTTGAAATGGACCAGTAATTTAGTTGGGTGTCTGTCAGTGGAAAACTAAGCCTTACCAAACATCTATCTTTTGGAGAATGAGAGAGATTTTTCTGGTATCTGTGTCTATGTGTGGAACTGGGGTTTAGCTCAGTTGGTAGAGTGCTACTCTACACTCTCGGAAGATGTGTGTTCAATCCCCAACACTGCAAAAATGGGAGAAGGATATGACAGTCCATTCGGAAACCATCAGCCATTGAAACCCCTACCAGTGTTGCTATGAGTCGGACACGACTTGATGGCACCTAACAACAAGCAACGTGTCTGTATGTGTACATTAATGTGTAATGTAAAACCTAAATATTTGGCCAAATTCATTTTACTTGCTGATGTCCTTTGTAATGAGTTGGACACATTTGGAGAGGAGCCAGAGGGGTACAAAGTTCCTCATCCGGGCATCAATTGGAATTCTCTCCACTTTTAGACAATACGGTATCATTTTAATGGTTAGAAATAATATAATTAAAGCAGCTATCCATGAGTGTGTGGAAAATTAATGTCTAATGTAGGTCAGTTCTCTGAGTGAGAGATATTTTTGTGTCTTCATTAAAATTATATAGCTCTCGACATGGGAGCTCCATCACATTTTATATATATAGAATAGCATCCACGCCCAGCAACTGAGGTCACATTGGAGTAAATTGCTACATTAATTTAATAAATGATCTTTAAAAACAATTTAAAGATGCCATTATCATACTCCTCTACATTAACTATAACCAAAATTCCTAGAATGTGAGAGAAGGGAAAAAAGTTAAAATGTACTTTGAAACTAATAAGAAAAATAAGTATACAAATAAATACACAAATGCCTGGTTTTATGTATCTTTCTGTTATTGTTTTATATATCACTGCAGTTAAAATGTGGGAGCTGGAAATTCAATATTACTTATAATTTTTAAGACATTTTATGCTGTGACTTTTTATATAATACTCAAAATATAGTAGACTTCCAGGCTTGACAAAAGGAAATAAATTAATCAGCATCATATTAATAATGAATAGGCCCCTAAAATGAAAGTCTAAAAATGTAAGCTTGCCATTAATGTGTGGTGTATTGTGATGTACTTGACATCCTCGGAAGTGCTTATATTCATAGCTTAATTTTCAACGTCTTTAAGTACTATAGTGAGCCCCATGAAGCTACTTCATTTCTTACTACTTTACAGGAATATATAGTTAATAAATTACTAGGTATAACTCTCTATAGAATACCCAGAGTGATTTCTAAAAACCTTTTAATGAATGTTTAAGTCTATATACAATATAATCCATTATGATATCATATGACTTCATGTGATTATTTCCATACCTTGTAATAAGGAGCCTACACGAAATACGAATGTCGATGTAGCAAAGTTGTTATACTTCAGGCAACAAAAGTCAGCCTTTACTTCCCAACCACCTTCACCTTCATTTTCCTGTTTCTTTCAAAGTCTTATTTTTCAAAAAAAAATTTCAGTGAAGCAAGTGCATTTTGCATTTGCAAATATACTACTTACATGATAGCTGGGTGGTCAGTTTGTTCTCCCATAGAGAAAAACGTTCTGCTTTGCTTCATTTGTACAATGTTTAAGAATTAAATCAACTATCATAATACCTCTTAAGAAAACTACGTATTTATTGGTTGACTAGTCTCATAGTGTGCTAAATCTTTCCGTGATGTAAGGCTTAATTCTTGATAGCTATCAGAGATATAAATTATTAATCTTAAAAGTTTGAAAAACTGAAAATTTTTACAATGGGAAAAAATTAAATAGTATTGAGAAAGAACTGAATTATGCTAATGTTTGAATAGTTAAGTTAAATTTTTAATGTGACATACAGTTTTATAAATTGTCATTTAGAATATTCAAAAATATTATATCAACCTAAATCATCTTTGACTTTCTTTCTTCCTTTCCCTTTCCCTCCCTCCCTTCCTTCCTTCCTTCCTTCTTTCCTTCCTTCCTTCCTTCCTTCTTTCCTTCCTTCCTTCCTTTCTTCCTTTTCTTTCTATCTATCTATCTATCTATCTATCTATCTATCTATCTATCTATCTATACTGGAGACCTGAACCCAAGGCTTCATGCATACTTTACAAGTCCTCTATTGAGCTGCCCTCTAAGCCCCCTTTTTAACTTTGTACATTGAGACAGGTTCTTGCTAAGTTATGAAGGCTGCTTCTGGGCTTGAACTTGTGATCCTCCTGGCTCTGCCTCCCAAAAGGCAAATCACTGGGATTACAGGTGTGTACCACCATGTCTGGCTGCCCAAATCATCTTTAAAATATTGATATTATATTAGCCTAAATCATGAGACATGTTAGCAATACTCTAAAATCCCTCGTGACAACAAAATATTTCCAATCCTTGTCACCTTCATAGATATCAAAGCAAAAACTATTCAGATGGCTTGAAGGACTCCATGAACAATGCAGTTATATTTTCCTATTGCAGACCAAAGTCTTTATTGTCAAATTTGAGGTTTATGCTATGGTATGATTTTAGCACTTCTGCTGCAGCTTTTGCTTAGTGATGAAAATCTGGCCTATGAATAAGCTTCTCCCCACCAGCCCCAATATGGCAGCACCTAGCTGAGGCCCCTGGGCTGTATTTGAGAGGTTTCTGCATTTTTTACTTGCTGGAGATTCGTGATTCTTGTGCCCTTGTCAATGGAGCAGGCCTCTTGGTCTGCCTCACCTGGAAGCAGCCGTTTTTCAATTCCACTTCTTCCCTTTTACTGTGGGACTCTTCCTGCCTTGCAGACTGTAAACCTGTCACCCCTTAAACTCCTGCTCTCCATTAAAGTGATGCGTACCAACCACCTCCATATTTTCATCTTGACAAGAGCTATCCTGTGATCTGGATCCTTAATTCTGGTTAGTGACGATAGTGAGATGTAGGAATTTTGGGTGCTTTCAGGGCACTGAAATATATCTGGAAGTAGGCACAACCCTTTGGTTGGTCCTTGAGTTATGGCCTGCATATAATTGCCTTCTGCCCATGGTAGAGAACCTACCGTGTTTGGCAGGCATATTTTTTTCTTTATACATCTTCCCTTCTGGATGCCTGTTACAGTTGTGTGAGAGGAAGATGGCAGCTAAGCTGTCAGAATGTTTCTGTAGCAATTTAGGACTGGACCAGAGATATATACGAGGGAGCAGATATAAACCTCTTTCTTCTTGCTGAATTTTGTGTGTTTATGTGGTTTGGGCCAGAGATGGGGGCGGGATGGAGAAGGTACTGGTACACAATGCTGTCCTCTTTGCCAGCTGCAATGGCACTCCCTTCCATTTATTACCTTATTCTTGCATTTGTAGCCAATATTTCCAGCCTAAGACTGCAGCAAACATAACTGGAGTCTGAACATCTTAGGTTTATTGACTGTTGCAACAGGAGGAACACAAACTCTAGTATCCATGGGGTTGTCTCCAAGTGAAGGCATTCGGATGACTTGTAGAAGCTTGATTTGAGGGAAGTTTCAAGGAGGTAAATAGTTTCTATAGTGGAAATGCTGTTAGGAAGTGAGGGTGATTCTGTGATTAGATATCTTCGCAAATCATACCTAGAAGAATGGAGGAATGAAATAAGGCTAAAGTGGTAACTGAAAAAACATCAGAAGTTATGCATATGATCCAGAAGAAGGAGAAGTTTGATATTTCTATGGTTTGTGCAGTAACTTTGCTTTTTGTCTGCACTTCCACAAGATTTTGAAGTAGTTTTGATTTCTTCCCACTGTTGCATTGCGGTCACAAAGTGACCTTGTGTGATGCTGGTGTCTTGAGAAGTTGCTTACACTCCACAGGACAGTGCCAAAGTCTACATCTGCCAGGTGACTTCTCATGGCACAAGACCTCCTTGGTAGTGCTGGCCCGGTTCCTCTTTCTCAAAATTATTTGTGAAACAGCAGAACAATAAGGACACCACCTGCCTTGTGGGCAGAGAAAAACATGGGTTTTGGAATCAGAAGAGGGTTTTTATTTTGTTCTTGCTTCTTAACGAGCTATAGATACCACCTTGGGTAATTGTTTATCCTCCCCAAGCCTCATGGTCTCCACATTTAAGACAAAGATAATAATAGTCGTGGTGAAGGTTAAGTGATAAAATGCATGGAAAGCACACAGTACTCATTAGGAATAATGGCTCAATAAATTATTATCATCATTATCATTATTTTATTATTACACAAACAGCCTTCTTGCTCCTCAGACTCAAAAGTTATGAGTGGAGATGGCACTGGTCCATCACTTGCCTCCCGTGTGCAAAGCCCTGAGTTTGATCCCCAGCACAGATAAAAAAAAAATTAGTGGTGGTGGTAGTAAAGAGAAGCATGACTGAGTTACATTGTATCATAAGCAGCAAAAGTACAGATTCTGTGATTCTTCTCCCCTCCCCTTTCACAGCAGTGTGGCCTTCAGGAGGGGCTCCCCTCTTTCTAGACCTGGAAGTGGAAAAGTCTTACATACTTATAAAGAAAAATAGAGTCTGATTTAATATGTAGAATAGGTTGAATTAAGTTAAGGAGACCCTTCACAATTTAATTTGGGTAATAAATCCCATCAACAGGCAATAAGTCTCCTCTGTAGGTAAATGGCATCTGTTACAAATGGTGGTGGAGAGTGGCTTTCTACAGATTCTTCCACAAGCATGGCAGAAGTTCATAGCCCACTCGCTGGTTAGATGGATGCATTTAACTGTGCCAAATTGAAGAGTGGGCTGTCCCGGCAATCTTTTGTTCATAATCTCCTTTGGCTGGCTACTCTGTTCAAGTATTATTCCAAAAGCCTCCCCAAGCCTTTGATTTAATTCTGTTGCATGCCTAAGCAGCAGATGCCCAGAGCACTGTTGCCCAAAGTGTGGTCCCTGCCCCAGTACTGGCTCAGTGAAATACTTGTTACTGATGCATGACAAGTATCAAGGTTGAGATTAAGCTCTTAGAAACTGTCATACCAAAAAGATAGTCCTGCCACATCTAAGCACATGGTTACTAGGTTTGTATTTTACATATTTCTCTATTGTTTTAGTAATTCTTTTTACCCTATTTTGTAAAAGTATCAATATGAAAACCAGGCATGGTAGTACATGCCTGGAATCCTGGTATTTGTGAAGCTGAGGCAGGAGGATCATGAGTTTGAGGGCAGCTTGGGGTCCATAGTAAGACTCTGCCTCAAAAAAAATCAAAATGCAATAGATCAGAAAATAAAATGTTCTTCACTACAGCACCACAGGCGGTTAAAGAAGCACTGTCTGAGACCAATGGAAAGCCTAAGGGAAATGACAGAAGTACCGTTGTGTACATAGGACACATTTGTGCTTTGAGAGCAGGATTGGGGACACACGAAGCTCACAGGGAGAGTGGGAAGGGTCTGTGCATGTGGATAAGCTGTATACAGGGGTTCCACTCTATATGCCCCCTCCTAAAGGAAGCACTGGATGACAAACAGGGGGACATTTGATTTATTTTAGTATAATCTTATTCTGTCAAGGGATATATAACTGGTTAGTTATCTATTTAGAGTCTGCTTTTAGAAAATGTGTCAGAAATACCTAAGCCTACATTCTTCATGTCTGCAGCCATTGCACCCTGGCACCGATCCCACCTGATCTCAGAAGCTAAGCAGGGTTGGCCTGGTTAGACCTTGGTTAGGAGACCACCTAGGAATACCAGGTGCTGCAGGCTAGGGAGAAGGATCTGGTAATCCACTTTTGAAACAATCCACCACTGAAAACCCTATGAATAGCAGAAAAGCACTGACAATAGTGCCGAGCATGGCACAGTGTTGGGGAGTGTTTTGTTCTGTTGTACGTAGGGTGTCTATGAGTTGGACCTGACTTGACGGCACCTAACAGCGACAATGACAGCAGCATTCTTCATAACCGTTTTCAAGTATTGCCAACCATCCTTCATATACCAAGCCAGAGTTGGGTCTAGGAATTTTTTTTCCTTTATGGATGTGATATAAAAGTGGACTTCCATGCCCAGGCTGGAATTTGTGTTAGGTTAAATACATCCAGGACAAGACAGTGTATTCACTTAAGGGAGCTTTGATGCATTTCCAGTCTGAAAACTGTGGTAGAAACTAGCTCAGAGGGATAAAGGAAATTACATACAATATCAGAAAAGGCTCTTTGGATTTAATAAAGTGCTTTTATTTTTTGTTTACTGGTTTGAACTGCAGAATCACACAGAGTTAAGTAATCAGTGGATGTAAACCTGACTAGTAAATCCACAACGAGAGATGCTTAGGTTCTGCATTTCTGCTCAGCATTACCACAGAGGCCCTTGTAGATGTAATTTTGAAAGGCTGTGCTTGCTCATGGAGCTGTGATGTTGAGATTAATAATATTGCTGTTAGGTGCCATTGAGTCTCATCAACTCATAGCGACCCTCATAGAATTTTCAATGGCAGATTTACCTGGGATTGCTTCACAAGTGGGCTGCTATGCCCTTTTCGCATTTTGGGGATACTGGAGATTGAACCCAGGGCCTCAGAGAGCATAGAGCAGCACTCTACCCACTGAGCTAAACCCCAGCCCGGTTGTGTAAAAGAGACAATAATACCTTGATTTTTGATAATGGCAAATTTATATTTATATAAAAGTTAACAATTTGATTAGAGTTACATATATACATATGTATGCATTATGTCAATTTTAATTATTCTTGATAATCATGTTCTATAAAGTTTCTGTGAGCACTGAATTATGGAATACTAAACTGTTACTCTTCCCTCACGTGTCTATCAGCTTGTCATCTTGTGGGGGCTTGTGTGTTGCTGTGATGCTGAGAGCTATTCCACCAGTATTTCATATACCAGGAGGGCTACCCATAGAAGACAGGTTTCAGCTGAGCTGCCTAACTAAGGCAGAGTAGGGAGAAGGACCCAGGAGCCCACTCCCAAAACAATTAGACATTGAAAATCCTATGAGTAGCAGAGAATCACTGTCAAATACAGTGCCTGAAAATGAACCTGTCAAAGTGGAAAGCATTCAAGAGATGACTGGGGAAGAGTTGTCTCCTCAAAGTAGAGAGGACCTTAATGATGGGAATGGAATAAAGCCCCTAGGACTTCCTTTTACTGATTTCGCACAATTCAAAATGAAAACAAACATAGTGGCTACAAGAATGGGCTCAAACATAAAAAGATCATGTGCATGGCACAGTGTTGGGTAGTGTTTCATTCTGTTGTACTTATAGTTGTTATAAGTCAGATCCAACTTGAGAGCACCTAACAACAACAATGAACTGTTACTCTTAGATGATACAGGGTTAGGTTCCCATGAATCTCTCACCACAAAATTTTTCTCAACCAACCGATACATAACCTTATTCCATGTGGATTTCTGTTGAAAGACATCTTATTTAGCACACAGTATGTCTTTGATTCATTGACATTGAACTCACAGACAACAGCACCAACTTATGCTTCTCTGTTGTCATCATTGTGGATGTTTTAAAAAAGACACATCACAGCCTCTTGCATGAAGGAACATTAGATAACACTGCAAGACTATGTTTGGGTCATTTTTTTTGTTTTTCTTTTCTTTTCTTTTTTTTGTTTTTTGTTTTTGAAACAGGGTCTTGCTTTGTAACCCAGGCTGGCCTAGAGCTTGGAATCCTCCTGCCACAACCTCTTGAGTACTGGGATTACAGGTGCACAATACCACATTCAGCATGAGGGCCAGCTGAAACCATGAAATCAACCAGTAAATTTACAAAATTCTCCAAAATGTGTTTATAGTCTGAAAGTTAGGACACAGCATTGTCTTATTTGACTTCAGCGGGAAACATGTGAATAGGGCGCTTGAATTCCTCGCTGCTGGTATCATATGCTAAATACTCTATTATAATATTATGAAAGATGCTCTTGGGGTCCAAGTGCCATGGCGCATGTCTGTAATCCCAAAGCGAAGCCAGAAGGATTGCAAATTGGAGGCCAGAGGGAGCCTGTGTAAGTTAGCAAGACTCCAACTCAAAATAAAGAACAAAAACGGAATCATTTTATTGGGTATTCCCTAGAATTTGGCAAAATATCTATACTCTTCCCAAACCCCTCTCCCTGAAAGGTAAATTATAAGTATGGAAATTGAAAATCATTCAGTGCCCAATAATGGCAAGATTTTAACCATTCAGTGTTACTTAGGGCTGGGAGTTATGTTCTCTATATTTATTCCTAAGAGGGGAAGAAAATATTGTACCACTTCACATATAAAGTACTGATTTCCCACTTGTCTCCCTTTCCTCTTGTTTTCGTTTCCTTTTTAATAATACAACAGATTGGCCTCATCTGCAATTTCACTTCTTATGGTTTCAGTTGACCTGGGGTCAATTGTGGTCTGAAAATATTAAGTGAAAAACTCCAGAAAAAAATCATAAGTTTTAAATAACTTTTCTTATATTATGTTGCTATAATTATTCTATTTTATTGTTATTGTTGCTAATTCCTTACTGTGTCTAATTTCTAAATTAAATTTTGTCATAAGTATGAACATACAGTAAAAAGCATAATATCTGCAAAATTTCAGGCATCCACTGGTGGTCTTGGACTATATCTCACGCAGATAAGAAGAGACTACTGTGGTTGTAAAAACTGTAGTCAATTGGCTATAGTGTATATTGCTGTTTCTAAGCAACTGCTTATGGCGATCTCGTTGAGTGTTATCTCTTTAACTGATTTCTTCTCCCTCTCCCAAGGTGTTGGATTAAATGATGGGCAGTGGCATTCCATCTCCTTATCTGCTAAAAGGAATTACCTGAGTGTGGTGGTAGATGGCCAGGTGACGTCTGCTTCTTCTTTGCTGGGGCCAGAGCAGATTTACTCAGGCGGCACCTATTATTTTGGAGGTAAGATACGAGGTCAGGCCATATGGGCAATTGGACTGTGTTTGCATTTACCACTGCTGTGTCTTGGGGAAGTAAGTCCTCATGCTTTAACCCATGCAAGTCCTAACACATAAGCTCTCACTTTCTTTAAATATGGAAATATTGAGTAGATCAAGATGACAAATTATGATCTATAGCACATTTCTACGAGGCGGGCTTACTTATGTTTACAATTTCTATAATGAGATTTATTTTAAGTAGATCACTTTCTCTAGTTCTTACCTTCAAACCTTGTTATATTTTCCTAATGTTAAATGGCCCTTATACATTGCTTTCTGATTTTATGGGTTGATTTTATTGCGCTATTTCCCTGATCGTGCCTCTTAATTCCCCTAGAGCATACTTATTGCTTCCCCACTACCCAATACAGAAGGGCAATATTATGCCAATGGGCAAATAATTTAACTTAATTAGCCATAGCAACCTCTTTACTAAGTAGTAATACACTGAAACATTTGCTGAAACCAGGACATTGGCCTTCAACATCAGGCCATCTTCCTCAGAGGACAAGAACAAATGAAGTGTTTATAGGCTCTGTGGATGTTTGGTTAAACAAAAAGCTCAGGAAAAGAAACTTGAGGAATGGAAATGAATCTAAATCACTGAAAAATTAAAACAAAATGTTCTTTGGCATACAAATGCAGTTTTAAACTATTAGTAGCAAGACTTCTTTCTAATCCTGACATGAGTATTTGTTATATTTTCATTGTTTTGGTATTATTACAATGCATCTTAACAGTTGCTTCTCTCTAGAATCATTTTTGAGTTGGGGGGAATAACCCAGTTTTCACCATTTACCAATAAAATACAAATTAGTTTCTAAGAATTGACAATGAGTACATAGCCCATGAATCAGTTCACCGGAACTTAAAAGCAAATGAATACATAACAGCAACAAAAAACCTCTTCATAATCCATTACCATAAAAGACAGATAAAGGTCACAAATCTAAAAAAGATACAATTACTTCCATTACTAAGATTTGTTCATTTTGGAACCAGGTTACTTCAGAATAAATGATGGATTTTATGGCAGTCCATAGGACTACATTCTTTTAAGCAATAGAAAGAGCTATGGAATGACTTAACCAAGAGCTCTCACTTCAAAGGAAAAGATTTAGAAGCACTACAAGCGATAAGAATAGAACCAAACAGGCATATTGTTAAATGAAACAAGTAAAATGTTGTTGTTAGGTTGAGTTGGGTCCAACTCATAGCGACCCTATATACAACAGAATGAAACACTCCACAACACTGTGCTATGCCCAGCACTATGTCAGTGCTTCTCTGTTATTGATAGGGGTCTCAATGGCTGATTGTTTTGGGATTTTTTTCAAGAATGAGTTGGAAGGTCCTTCTCCTGCTTTTGTGGTGCTGGGGATAGAACTCAAGGCCCCAGAGAATGCAGAGCAACACTCTACCAAGTGAGCTAAACCCCAGTCCAAGTAAAAGAGAATACTGGATAATAGTATTTATAAGTCATGAAAATAGAATCATCATTCTTAAAGCATTTTATATCCTTCATGTTCAGATTTAGCAATACTTAGCTATATTTTTATAGAAAGCTTTGCTCTACTGATTGCTTTTTTCATACTGCCATATTTTCTTATAGTGAAATGTATCACATATGTACTCTGTAATTTTTCTTTTTATTATGATACATATGTTATACACTATATTGTTCTAAAAATATTTTGGATAGTTTTAGATTTATTGAAAAGTTGCAAAGATATACCAGAGATTTCCTGAGTACTCCATATCCAGTTTCTTCTTTTATTCACATCTTACTTCTTATGTACATATTGAGGAATATTAATGGTTTT
>VMDO01041534.1:0-11128 GCA_007922755.1 Pedetes capensis
ATAGAAGAATGATGTTATTCTTGGTAGTTTCAGTCTAAAATATTCATGGATAGAGAAAGGGAGAGAAGCAGAGAGAATATGAGTACCAGAGATAACAAAGGTGAAATATAGCAATATGAGGGCTGTTGTTGAATCTGGTTAGAGGATATATGGTTCTGAGTTCATGAAACTTTTGTCTATGATTGTATTATAATATATGTCAACAGATATGTGATATTTCTTATATATAACTGATAAATGGTAAAATAAAGCATTCCAAAAGCAAACAGAAGATAAATAACATTTATGTATATACTTCCAATGTACAAAATGTTCCTACTCATTGTTGCATAAATTAACCATGTCTTAAGATATAACATACCAATTTCACGTAATGTGGAATGATGTATGGTGGTGGCAGTAAGGGTTTTGTTTTGTTGTGTTTTTTAACCAAAAGAAAAAAATGAGACTCAGAAAATATGGGGAAAATATCATTTATTTATTTGTTTATTTTTCTAGTACTAAGGAATGGAAGGTAGGGCTTCACACACACTAATCAAGTGTTTTCACTCTGAGTACTCACCCAACTCCTTTTTAAAGCTATTTTTTTTCTTTATTTTGAGACAGAATCTTGCTAAATTATTCAGACTGCTTCTGGCCTCAAACTTGTAATCCTCCTGCCTCAGCTTCCCCAGTGTCTGAGATTACAGGTGTGTGTCATGATGTCCAAATAGACTGTATTTAGTGTGTTTGTGTGCATGTGTATTGCTGGGAATTGAACCCAGGACTTCACTTGTGCTAGGCAAGAGTTCTACCACTGAGCTAATTTGGCAGCAATTAATCTTTCTTAAATTTATATTATAGGCCATTATTTTTGTTAGACTATCTATTTATGGGCTTACATGTTTCATAATTAAATACATTTTGACTTAAAATGTCTAAAAATAATGTTATAACACATTGGGAATGATTAATTTTGTAGCTAAAAATTGTAAAGTATAACAGGTTTTCTTTTTGTGGTACTTGCTGGTCAAACCCCAGGCCTCAAACATACTTTGCAAGTCCTCTACCACTGGGTTGCACCCCCAGATCTTTTTTTTTTTAAATTTTTGGTCAGAGTCAGGAGGCCTCTAGTCTCAATCTCACAATCCTCCTACCTCTGCTTCCCATGCAGCTGGAATTAAAGATGTATGCTACCATGCTTGGCAAAAGTCTAACAGATTTTGAACTTCAGAAAATGTAACACAAAAGCTGATTCACCAGACTGGTGATTTCCTGTTAAAAAAAGCTACTGTGCCAGATTTTGTAAAATGATAACATGATAACATGAAAGAAAGGCTAAAACATCCTTCAAAACACATGTGATTGGCTAATTAATAAAGCATAGATGCTGAAAGTAAACTACATAGTGAAACAGGTGATTTCAGAATGATTTTCTTTCCAAGAATTGTCACCCAAAAGAAGAAATTGTCATATTTTCCTAAGTCTGAAACAATGCAAGAAAATTTAACCACATATAATTGCTTAATGATTTTCCTTGAGGAATAAATACTTCAGCCACTCATTTTATTTCTAAAGTTCAGGTGTTGCATGTGTATTGGAGAAAAAAAAAGGTGTCACAATTTATTTTAAACTACATATGTTAGAGACTATATAACACAAGTCAATGGATAAGAATATTGGAGAACCATAAATATACTGACACTTTTAACATGCATTTCATAATAAAAGTTTTCTATATAGTATGAACAGCCTGCAGCTGTAGCACCGCGGCATCCGATGCCTTCAAATCTTGGAAGCTAAGCAGGATCGGACCCAGTTAGATCTTGGATGGGAGACCACTTGGGAAGACCAGGTGCTGTAAGTTTAGGAGAAGGACCCAGCAACCCACTCCCCAAAAGCAATCAGCAGTTGAAAACCCTATGAATAGCAGAGAAGAACCAATAATACCATTCCTCCTGTTGTGCATAGAGTCACTCTGAGTGGGACACTGACTTGACAGCACCTAACAACAACAATAATAATATAGTATGAACAGTTATTTGTTTTAATTAGTAATTAGTTTCAATAACTCTAGCTTTGAACATCATTGTCCTAACAAGCATTAGGAATGATAATGCAAAGATAAGAAAGTCAATATGCATTTGGAGATTCCTCAATGACAGTTTGTATTTTAGTAAAATGTTCTAAATTAAGGAATGTTTCTGATTAACCAAAATTCCTAAGAAATATCATGTTCTGGTTATTTGTTGTTGTTGTTGTTGTTGTTGTTCTTCTTCTTCTTCTTCTTAGGTGCCATCGAGTCGGTATCCGACTCATAGCGACCCTCATAGGGTTTTCAATTGCTGAGTGCTTTCAATTGCCTTGGGAGTGGATTGCCAGGCCCTTCTCCCAATTTTGAGGTGCTGGGAATTGAACTCGGGGACTCAGAGACTGCAGTGCAGCGCTCTACCCACTGAGCTAAATCCCAGCCCCATTCTGGTTATTAGAATACTGTTTATTAATAGTAAGCTTTAGGAGAGATATATAAAACAGTTAAACAATGTAACATTAATCTTATACAATGTTCTTATTCCATATCACAAATTAAAATGTCTAGGAGGAATTTAGTATGCAGAATATTTAGTGACCTTAGAACTAACACATTTGAAAAGGAGGAGAAAAGAAGATAGGACAGGAGAAAGACTGAGCCTTGACACAAGCTCAATTATGGTTTTAGCATGCCCTGTTTGGAAGATTTAAAACTGAATTAAACCTCCAGTATTTTTCTGATTAGAAGTAAGATGACTAGGTCTTTATGTCTTCATACTGATAATTTCATATGGGACCTTAGAATGAGGCAGTTTCCTAACAGATGAAGACCAACAGCAGAAGTAAGCTTATCATTACTGAAGGGGGATCTAGATGAATTGTAACAATTTCCACCATAGAGCTCTATTATGGAATAAATAATGGCCATAATACCAATGGATAAAAAGTTACAAAGAAATATTTTTCTCAAAAGTTTCAGAGAGTTATATGCTGATGATTCCATAAGTGCAAATTCATTGATTATTTTATTCCTATGTAAGTGCCATTTGATTTAAATCACATATATTAGAAAGAAAGTAATAACCATTCTGAGTTGGGCAACAAACTCTGATATGATCGCAAGACAATGCTGATGAGATAAAAATTAATTCGGATATTGAATATGTCTACTGTATTTCCTCCTTTTTGTGTATGATATTAACACTCTACATTGCATTTTCTTTTAATATTATTTGATATATGCATGTAAATATTGACTTTTCCAACTAATTCTGGAAAATAAATAATAATTTTCCTCAACATATTGAACCCCAAAAAGAAAAATACAGACCATTAATATTTAAAAGTGTTCACTGTCAATGCAATTCATAGTTTGACTGCTTCTTGTTGCTAGAAAGTCAATGTTTTTCAGTTCTTTATGAAGAGACTAAACAAAGAGGATTGAATATAGGCAATACAATAATCTATAAAATCTAGATATATAAAAATATTTGTGTTTCTATTTTTAACTCAAGGACAGAGCAAGGACAATATTGTAATCAACATGTGTATGCTACTGCCTAGGTGTGGGTGTCACTACACAAGAAACAGAGGTATAAGTTGTTGTGCAATAAAAACCTTGGAATCCCTTTTGCAACATATGTTGTATGGGATACTGACATCAGTGAAATAATCCAACTGCCTTCAGATCTTTCTATTTTTGTAATTTTGAGGAAGAGATTTTTTTCTCATATTTCCTTGTTATTTTGTATGCAACTTTCTATGTTCATTTGCAGTTTGAAGGGAAAAGACAGAGTTCAGTAGTAAACTAACATTTAAATGCCTCTATCAAATAATCTTCCACCTATTGTAACATTTAAACTATCTTCCAATCCTTCAACAACATAGCACCTGATTACCTTTCACCAATTTTTCCATTTTTCTCTATTTTTGAGCAACGCTTCCTTTTTCTTCTTGAATAAACCCTGACAGTGTATGATTTCTTTCTCTTTGTTTGTTTTGGCTGTGACTTCCAGTAGAATTGAAAAGTTAAAACAAGGATATAATCCTTTGTTTCTTGTGTTTGTTTCTAGCTGCTTCCTTAGTTTTGGAGCATGAGATGAGATAGATAGATGATGCATAGATAGATTAGTTAGATAGATATACAGATAAAAATATCATCAGATCCTATTAAGGAACATTTTAAAGTTTATTACCACACAAAAAGTACAGTTCATTCTCCAGAAAACTTCAAACCAACTGCCAAGAAGTTGGACCTGCAGCAGTTACAACATGATTTATAACAAAGTACAATATATTTTATCCTTTTTTTGGTGATTCTCATTATGTATTTACTCTTTTTAAGGCAAAAAGAGCTGTTTAAGCTGATTTTTCTGTGTGTGATTGGTTAATTTCACTGAATCTTGGTGATAAGGACTTAAAACTCACTTTGTGTTTATGATTAGGTACCATTTCAGTGAGGGGGTGGAATGAGTTGATTTGTGATGGTGATGGGTAGTTGGACTCCATTTTCATTTTTAAACAATGGGTAAATAGATAAATAAATAGACTTGGAAATTTTGGTACTTTCTTCCAGATTTAAAAAGTTATAATTTGATTGGCCTATGTTGTGGCCTACTCGTAATCTTATTTTGCAGGAAGTATTTCAGCTGCTAATGCCCTTGTTCAAGTGCACAGTATATGTATTTACATGTTTGACTTAAGCTATTTTTCTCATTTTACTTTTTTCTTTTTTTTGAAGAATTTCAAAGATATGTAAAATTGTGGAGGAACCATGGTGCATGCCTGTAAACCCAGTGACTCAAGAAGCTGAGACAGGGGGATCACAGGTCTGAAGCCAGAAGCAGCCTGTGCAACTTAGTAAGACTGTTTCAAAATAAGAAATAAAAAAGGGGTTGGGGATATAATTCATTGGTAGAGAACTCGCGTAGCCTGTGTGAGGGCCTGAGTTCAACTTCCAGTATTGCAAAAAATTTGGTGAAAATAGCAAAAAGACAGTCTCCATACCCAACATGCAGCAAAAAGTTACTAATATTCAAACTTTTCTCATCTGTATGCTTATATACTTATACTTGCACCTAATTTATTTTGGACCACATGTTAGATGAAACTTCTGAAAAAACTTCTAATGATGTGATGAGATTCACAACTAAAGGCAGACATTTTAGAGACCAGTATCCTGAATTTGTAAGGTACCAATAGGCCCTTTCTTCCTTTAATCTTTCCAGTGACAACAGTATCAGGAGATATTAGAAAAATCATGTGTAAGTATAAGTTAGCTTCATTTAACTTTTGTATTTTTTGACTATTATTATTATTATTTTATCTTTATTTATCCTCAGTGCAGCTGATATAATGACTAAAGTAAATTTCTTCAAAAGGACATGTCTCAGTTAAACATAAAATTGTAAGAAAAGAAAAAAGTATTTGCATTCATAACAAAGTTCTTTTGATGTCTATTTCTGTTATGGTTTGAATTTGTTCCCCATAAGCTCATATGTTGAATGGATGGTGGTGCTCTTTTGGGAGATGTTAGAACCGCTAAAATGTGAGGCCTTGCTGGAGGAAGTAAGTCACTGGGGATGTGCTTTTGAAGTTTATATTTAGTCTCAATTCCTTTCTCCCTCTGCCTTCTGTCCACCATGAGGTGAGATGCTACACTATACCACATGCTCCCAACCATGACATTTAGCCTTTCCTGACAGCTACAGCAATACAAACAGTTAATCATGGCCTGAAACATCTCAAACCATGATCCAAAATAAAACCTTACTCCTTTAAGTTGTTTGGCTTGAGGACTTTTTCATAGCAATGAAAAACTGACTAACACAGTTTCTAATTCTCATAAAGCAAGAAATGTCTGTATATATTTTTCCATAATAAAACATCTATTTCATTAAGTACATAATGTCTAAGTTCTCAACTATATCCTATGGGTTTTTTTTTTTTTTTTTGGAATATGTTCTTAGTTGAAACAAAACAATTGAATTTTCAAATTCATAATACCTGTAATATTTTTGCCATCAAATTGTGATTGTCTTAACTTGGCTTAAAGTGCTATTGCATGTACAAAGATAGGGTCTCCAATTCTGTAATATTTGTTAAATTAGTTAGAAGTAGATATGTATTTTCTGTTACCATTACCAGAAAAAACTTACAACCTTATCATTTTTCACATCATTTGTTTTCAATTTGGAGTTGCAACTAAATAAACATTAAACTACACAGGTTTAAAGTAAAACATTGGATAAGTTTTTAAAAATATATACACATATCAATATATGAAAGAGATCAATTGGCTACAGGTCCTCTCCAAAATTTGGTGTAGTTAGACTTTTTATTTTGTGTAATACTAAAGGTAGTTTTAGTTTGTATTTCCCTTGTGGTTCATGATGCTAAACATTTTTGCATGTATTAATGGCTAATGCATTGTTGTAAGGTACCGTCAAGTCCAGTCCAACTCATAGCGACCCTGTGTACAGCAGACTGAAACACTTCTCCATTCTGTGCCAGGCACACGATCTTATTTATATTTAAGCCCATTGTTGCAGACACTGTGTCAATCCATCTGGTGGAGGGTTTACCTTTTTTTCACTGGCCTGCCACTCTCCCAAACTTGATGTCTTTCTCCAGGCATTGATCTCTCCGGAATACATGTCTGAAATATGTAAGGTGCCGTCTGGCCATTCTTGCTTCCAAAGAGCACTCTGGTTGCAAGTCTTCTAGGACAGAACTGTTGGTTCTTTTGGCAATCCATGGCATATTCAATAGACATCTCAAGCACCACAATTCAAAAGCATCAATTCTTTTCCTGTCTCCCTTGTTCAATGTCCAGCTTTCACAACCATATGATGGTACTGAAAACAAAATGGCAAGAATCAAAAGCACCTTCTTCTTCAAAGTGACATCTTTGCTTTTCAATACACTAAAGAGATCTTTTGCCACGGCTTTTCCTAGAGCAATGCATCTTATGATTTCTTGACTGCTGCTTCCAGGGGTTTTGATTATAGAGCCAAGCAAAGCAAAATCTTGGACAACCTCAATAATTTCTCCATTTACTGTGAAGTTGCACACTGGCCCATCAATAAGGATTTTTGTTTTGTTGATGTTTAGTCACAACCCATATTGGAGGCTGTGATCCTTGATCTTCATCAGTGAATGTTTTAAATCCTCTTCACTTTCAGGAAGCAGAGTTGTGTCATCTGCATAACGGAGGTTGTTAATGAGTCTTCCTCCAATCCTGATGCTGTGTTCCTCCTCATAAAGTCCAGCTTCTCAGATTAGCTGCTCAGCATATAAATTGAAGAGATATGGTGAAAGTATAGGGCCCTGATGCCCAACTTTCTCAACTTTGAACCAGGTTCTGTTTCTTTGTTCTATTTGAACAACTGCCTCCTGGTTCATGTACAGATTCCTCGTGAGTACAACTAGGTGCTCTGGTGTTCCCATTCTCTGAAGTTTTATCCATAACTTATTATGATCCACACAGTCAAATGCCTTTGCATAGTCAATAAAACATAGATAGACATCTTTTTGATATTCTCTGCTTTTGGCTAAAATCCACCTGACATCAGCAATGATATCCCCAGTTCACCATCCTCTTCTCAATCCCGCTCAAATATCAGGTAATTTCCTGTCTACATACTGCTGCAGTTGCTCTTGAATGATCTTTAGTAAAATTTTACTTGTGTGTAATATTAATGATATCGTTCGATAGTTTCCACATTCAGTTGGATCCACCTTTGGGGGAATAGGCACAAATACTCATCTCTTCCAGGCAGTTGACCAGGAAGCTGTTTTACAAATCTCCTGGCATAAACATGCTAACACCTCAAGTGCTGCATCTCTTTGTTGAAACATCTCTATTGGTATCTCATGAATTCCTGGAGCCTTATGTTTCCCCATTTCTTTCAATTCGGCTTCCACTTCGTCCTTCCATATCATTGGTTCCTCTTCATATGCACCCTCTTGGAATGGTTGGTCATCTACCAATTCTCTTTTGTATAATGACTCTGTGTATTCCTTCCATCTTCTTCTGATGTTTCCTGCATCGTTTAACCTTTTCCCTGTAGAAACTTTCAGTACTGCCACTGGAGGCTTGAATTTTTTCTTCACTTCCTTAAGCTTTAGCAACACAGACCTTGTTCTTCCCTTTTGGTTTTCTGACTCCAGCTCTTTGCACATGTCATTATATTTGATTTTTTCTTCTCAAGCTGCCTTTTGAAATCTTCTGCTTAGTTCCTTAACTTCATCATGTCCTCCTTTTACTTTGGCTCCTGGCCATTCAAGGGCAAGTTCCAGTGTCTCTTCTGACATTTCATTTCGTCTTCTCTTTTTTTCTTTTCTTTTTCATAACCTATTGCTTCCTTCATGAATGATATCTTTTATGTCATGCCACAACTCCCCTGGTTTCTTATCATTTGTGTTTAATGCATTAAGTCTATTCTTGAGGTGGTCTCAGATCTCAGGTGTGGTATACTCAAGGTCATATTTGGCTCTCATATACTTGTTCTAATTTTCTTCAGCCTCAGTTTGAACTTGCATATGAGAAGTTGATGGTCTGATCCACAGTCAGCATCTGGTCTTGTTTTGACATTTTGTATAGAGCTTTTCCATCGTCTCTTCCTGCATATGTAGTCAATTTGATTCCTCTATGTTCCATCTGGTGAAATCTATGTGTATAGTCTCCATTTATGTTGTTGAAAAAATGTAACTGCAATGAAAAGGTCATTGGTTTGACAAAATTCTATCATGAGATCTCCAGCCTCATTTCTGTCACCAAGACCATATTTTCCAACTACTGAACCTTCCTCTTTGTTTCCAACCTTTGCATACCAGTCACCAGTGATTGTCAGTATGTCCTGATTGCACCTTTGATCCATTTCATATTACAGAAGGTGGAAGAAATCTTCCCTTTCTTCATTTATGGCCTTAGTGTTGGGTGCATAAATTTGAATAATAATCATTTTAACTGGCCTTCCTTGTAGTTGAATGGATTTTATTCTATCACTGTCAAATTTGTATTCCAGGACAGACCTTGAAATGTCTTTTTTGATGATGAATGCAACCCCATTTCTCTTTAGTTTGTTATTCCCAGCATAGTAATCCATACGATTTTCTGACTCAAAATAACTCATGCTCATCCATTTTAGCTCACTAATGCCTGGAATGTCAATGTTTATGTGCTCCATTTCTCTTTCAACGTTTTCTAATTTTCATAGATTTATACTACATACATTCCGTGTTCCAATTATCAATGGAAGTTTACCATTATTTCTCTTCATTTTGAGTCATTCCACATCAGCAAATGGATGTTGCTGGGGCTTTATTCCATTTCTGTCATCATGGTAGGCTCTACTTTGATAAGGCCCCTCTTCCCCAGTAGTGTTTTGAGTGCCTTCCAACCTGGGGGGCTCATTTTGAGGCACTATATCTGATAGTGTTTCTTTGCTATCCATAGGGTTTTAAAAGGCTACTTGTTTAGGGAGTTGTTCGCCAGTGCCTCCTCCCTAATCTTTCTTAATATGGAAGGTCAGCTGAAACCTATCCACCATGGGTAGCCCTACTGTTATCTGAGATACCACTGTCATCACTTTCACCCTCATCACAATACACAAGCCCTCACAGTGAGATAAAGTGACAGACGTGTGGGGGAACCCATATATAGTAAGTTTAAAAATTTGTTTTAAATATTTTTCTTATTTTGTCATGGCTAAATTGTAGGATCAAACACACACACACACACACACACACACACACACACATATATATAATTGTTAGAATTTATATGTAAAAGTATTCACATAAATATTGTGGATAGAGTAGTATTATATCATTTAAAATTAATTACATTATTTAAACATTAAAATATATAAAATTATAGAGAATAATATGTATTCTGAGTGTTACCAACCCCAAAGTCTTATTGCTCATCACTTTACCAAAAACTTAAGTGACAAAATTTGGTGGAAGTAAACGGATTTATTCAAGGCCAGCCACAAAGAAACCAGAAGAGTCTCCATCTAAAATCTCCATTCCAGGGGCTCAGTGAGTGGAAGGATTTTTATAGGACACAAAGGATCCACCATTAGACATTGTGCCATAAATCCCCCGACTGGGCAGTGTCTTTCTTTCCAGCATGCCATTTTCTTCTCCATTTCTTGAGTGGGGTTAGTCTGGATCTTGAACATCCTGTGATCAACACCTGCGTTTTCTTTTCAAAAAAATATATTAGTCTTCTGTAATTCAATTCATATGAATGTAGAAGAGGAGACAGTACAGAGTATACCATGTGAAAAGGATGAATTGCTAAAAGATTATGGGAAAGACTGAGGGAGGAGACAAAATTAAATATATGATTAAGGAACAAATGAGTGAAGGAATAAACCAATGTTCCCAATTTTTCACCTCATATCCCAATTCTCCACCTCCAAATTAATTAATGTAGTAAGTTTCTTGTTCTGGAGATTGTTCTATACTCTCACATTTAATGAATGAATATGACTTCCACGTGCACTGTTTAATTTCTCACTGTCAATACTTTATTCCATTCCCACGGGATGCAGGCTACCCTCTGTTCTAGCTGCTTTATGGTGTGTAGGGGCAAAGCAGGTTATTTTTGGAATGGAAAATCTCAACATGATGAGATATTTGCAGGTCCTATCAGAGTCTGAAAAGGGGCTCAAAATGTCTTCTTCTCCTGGGAACATCACAATTGAATTCAACTTTCTGCAGCTAGTTAGCTGAAACCTAAAGAAGGACTTCTTTTCAGCACAAAGAATCAGGGAGGAGAAGAAGGCCAAAGGAAGAAGTTGGAGTATACACACTTTTGAATGAACCTCTGTTACTTGATTACAAATGCTTTTAGTAAAATTATTTTTTCACAGTCTGTCTTACTTTTTTTGTTGTTGTTATTTTGTTAGTTTGTTTTCCAAGGGGCTTTTGACTTTTTTTTTCTTTTCTTTTTTTTTTTATTGGAAATTTTTAATGTACACTTAAATGTGATTCATTCTGACATTCTTTCCATTGTGACATTTCCAGATATGCATTTTGTTGTACATTATTCATATAGGTTTCCCCTTACCCTCTTGTACACTTCCCCCCATCCCACTACCCTATC